>BRDA01006414.1:0-10619 GCA_036984385.1 Crenuchus spilurus
GATCAGACAGTGATCAGAGTGAGTATACATGTATTGAGAGATCAGAGTGAGAGTAGACATGTACTAAAAGATCAGACAGATCAGAGTGAGAGTATACATGTACTGAGAGATCAGACAGATCAGAGTGAGAGTATACATGTACTGAGAGATCAGACAGAGATCAGAGTGAGAGTATACATGTCCTAAGAGATCAGAGTGAGAGTGTACATGTACTGAGAGAACAGGCAGAGATCAGAGTGAGAGTATACATGTACTGAGAGATCAGGCAGAGATAAGAGTGAGAGTATACATGTACTGAGAGATCAGAGTGAGAGTATACATGTACTGAGAGATCAGGCAGAGATAAGAGTGAGAGTATACATGTACTGAGAGATCAGACAGAGATCAGAGTGAGAGTATACATGTACTGAGAGATCAGACAGAGATCAGAGTGAGAGTATACATGTACTGAGAGATCAGACGGAGATCAGAGAGAGAGTATACATGTACTGAGAGATCAGACAGAGATCAGAGAGAGAGTATACATGTACTGAGAGATCAGGCAGAGATCAGAGAGAGAGTATACATGTACTGAGAGATCAGACAGAGATCAGAGAGAGAGTATACATGTACTGAGAGATCAGACAGATCAGAGTAAGAGTATAAATGTACTGAGAGATCAGAGTGAAAGTATACATGTATTGAGAGATCAGACAGATCAGAGTGAGAGTATACATGTACTAAAAGATCAGACAGAGATCAGAGTGAGAGTATACATGTACTGAGAGATCAGAGTGTGAGTATACATGTACTGAGAGATCAGGCAGAGATCAGAGTGAGAGTATACATGTACTGAGAGATCAGGCAGAGAGCAGAGTGAGAGTATACATGTTCTGAGAGATCAGACAGAGATCAGAGTGAGAGTATACATGTCCTGAGAGATCAGAGTGAGAGTATACATGTATTAAGAGATCAGACAGAGATCAGAGTGAGAGTATACATGTACTGAGAGATCAGACAAAGATCAGAGTGAGAGTATACATGTAGTGAGAGATCAGAGTGAGAGTATACATGTACTGAGAGATCAGGCAGAGATCAGAGTGAGAGTATACATGTACTGAGAGATCAGACAGAGATCAGAGTGAGAGAATACATGTACTGAAAGATCAGAGTAAGTATACATGTATTGAGAGATTAGATTACTGAGCTCCAGCTGTTTATCAGATTTCTTTCTCTGATGTAAGAAATCAGAGTATACTGTTTACATGAGACCATCAATAGTCAGGTAACTGCAGAGATCTGATTCTAGTCAGATTATTAAGTGCATGTAAATGTACTCAATGTTGAAGTTGTCTGAAGTTGCCTATAGAGCTGAAGGCTAATGTAGATACCAAGTGATGGAGTCTTCAGGTCCTTCAATTAGCATCCTATAAACTGCATGTCTGCCTCATCAGCCGCTCGCCTGAAGACATGTCAGAAAGACCTGCTTATGTGATATCTGACTGCTGGTTAATTAGATTTCTGGCTGATCTGTTGCTTTAAGGCAACCAGAAAACTACAGAAGATCTGCTGCTGTTGCTGATGTATCTTCTGTGTTTGAAGGCTATGGGTGTGTATCTGTACGGCGAGCTGATGCTTCAGGAAGACGGGCGTCAGCAGGCTTTGGCACGCTGCTGCCTGGCAGCCATCAAAGACGACATGGACCAATCAGCACGCAGCGTGGTGGAGGAAATGATCCTCTAATCCAAAAAAGAGCAGGTAGGGCTTCTTTTTCAGTGTCAACACACATCAACACTGTGAATGTTTCTCCAGTCTGACCTCACAGCTTTCAGAGTTCACTGCCGGTGCTCGCTGTCTGGTTGCTCCGAACTCGAAAGTACCCAACGTGTGAGAACACAAAACCATTGTATGAGATCATTTGTGCTGGACACAATCTACAATTACATCACTTCATCTCCATTTACCATGTCAACAGGTTTTTAAAGAAGGGCACGTGTGTTTTTGTACCCACGTCCCCACTCGAGGTTTAATTTCCTGAAAAAGGAAAATTCCAGAAAAGCACTATTCTTTTAAATCGCTCTGAAAACAAATCATCAATGAAAGGAAAACAGTGCCGACTGAAAGTGCAGCCTTTGTGCGTTGAGACTTAGAATGGACCATTGTTTTCTGAAGTTTTGTCCTTTAGGGATCTACTCACGGTGCCGTGGCCAACATGGTCACTGATTCTCCGCAGCTCGCAGAATCACTGCTGAACACCATCATCACTCACCTCTGACACCGTTACATGTCCTGTCAGGTGTCTTCACATTCATCAACTTTTATTAAACTCTGCTGTTCACCAAATAATCTGTTTCTGAACAAGTTCTGGTACGGTCCATTTTAAGTATAAACACAGTACAAACCAAAGCCATCTAAACAGACCAAAGACAGGATGTGACCCTAAACACTGCAGTGGCACAGAGAACCTTGTTTTAACCGACCCAATAAGGCAGCTTGGAGAACCTCATTTTAACCAACCCAATAACACAACCTGGAGAACCTTGTTTTAACCAACCCAATAACACAACCTGGAGAACCTTGTTTTAACCGACCCAATAAGGCAGCTCGGAGAACCTCATTTGAACTGAACCAATAAGACAGCCTGAAGAACATTGTATTAACTGACCCAATAACACAGCCTGGAGAACCTTGTTTTAACCGGCCCAATAACACAGCCTGGAGAACCTTGTTTTAACCGGCCCAATAACACAGCCTGGAGAACCTTGTTTTAACCAAACCAATAATACAGTCTGGAAAACCTCATTTTAACTGACCCAATAACACAGCCCAGAGAACCTTGTTATAACCGACCCAATAAAACAGCCCAGAGAACCTTGTTATAACTGACCCAATAACGCAGCCCAGAGAACCTTGTTTAAACCGACCCAATAACACAACCTGGAGAACCTCATTTTAACTGACCAAATAACCAAACGCAGATAACCTAATTTTAACCAAGTCAATACACCTTCCGGAGAACCTCGTTTAAAATGAACCAATAATGTATCTTGGAGAACCCACTTCTCTTTTCTCTCTCACTTACACTGAGTAGAGTCAGAACCAATAATGCAGCACATTTAGTCCAGTCTAGTGTTTTGTTGTTGAAAATCCATCATAAGTGACTTTTAGAACATGTTGGTTCTGTGTTAAACCCATCAGTGAATCAGGACTAAAGTATAACCATGTATCAGTGTTCCTGCTTTATCTGGACTGGGGGAACCAGCCTGAAGTTGAGAGTTCTGAGCAGCTGGATGTTTTTAAAAATGACTTGTTTTGAGTCTGGGAGGAATTCCCAGGCTCCTTGTTTCCTCTTTTATATTTGTTGCTTCCTTCCGAGCGCTGGAGGAGAGAGGTGCTGAGGGCATTAAGGGAGTGAAAGTGTCCGTCCGTACGTTCATGCATCAATATGATCCCATTTAACCGCTTTGGACCTGGGCTGGAGGAGCTGCTAAAGACTTGCCGGGTTCTGGGGCTGAAGACTTACAGGCTCTGCTGGGCAACCAGATAAATCCATTAGCCGTCTCCCACCGAGCCTTTTCCGGGGCTTTCATCCGCCAGCAAGACAGCTTTATGAGTGTGTGGCTGGGCGAGAGCAGGCCGCCGGGGTTTGTGCCACTGATAAATCACGCCGTTCACGACGGCCGTCCCGCGCCTCCGCCGCAGTGTTTGCTTTGTCAGGCGGCCCGTTTGTCTTCGTCTGCCGGCGACTGGCTGGTGTCGTTAATTTGCTGGTGAGGCGCCTTTAGCTCCGGTGTCCTGTGCAGTGTGGGAGATGGAGGCTGATGATACTGGATGACACCTGTTGTTCTGAAAGTGTGCAGCGGAATAAATCAGCGGGAATCGCAGCACCTATTAAGCTTGATTAATACAGGGGGGTTGTGTTCACAGATCACCATCAGAGAAGTGGAAACAGGCCGTTTCCTGTTTTCACCAGAACACTTTCAGTATGAGAGGTTCTGCTGCTGGGAAGCGGGTCAGCGGTAATAGTGCAGGTTCTGTGTTGTTGCCATAAAGAAACAGAAACTCTTTAGTCCAAATGTGTTCAGCCCAGACGTGTCTGATGATCAGTTTGTCTCTTTACTTTTAATTGGAGGAATGAGGGGTTGACCAATTATCTGCCAGTATCGATAATCAGTCGATATTTATTTTATTGATTATCAGAACTTGAACATGAAGTTGATCTGAATTTTGTGTTGCTACTGTTTCCTTTATCTCTCTGTCTGTCTGTCTGTCTGTCCACCCAAATATCTGTCAATTTATCAGTCCAAAGATCGTCCACCCATCCATCCACCAAAATATCTGTCGTACTCTGGAGTCTGGTGTCTAATTGACTCCAAAATTAAAGACAGTAATACATCTTTTCTACACATATTCAGTGTCCAGTACTAGGATTAAGCCCTAATCTTAGACTTAATTGCAATGCAAATGTCCATTTGTCCCTGAAAACCCTTTTTTCATCCAGGCTTAGGGCTAATCTGGGCCTGAGAACCATGTCACAGTGTCAGCCGGGTTTACCTGCATTAGCCTCGAGGCTCCAGCTCAGAACAAAAGCAGAAAGTTCTGTGGCCCGTGTGGTTCCCTTACACAGATCACTATCAGCAGAAAAGGCCTGAGAGTGAGAGATGTTGGAGCTGTGGGTGGGGTTTCTCTCTCTTCGCTCCCCTTTAAGGCCCTGGGGGGGAGAGGAGGCCTCCACGGTGCCTCCTGACGGGGCTAATGAGGGACATAGCCGCGGCTCAGCCGAGCGTGGCCGATGCCAGGAGAGCGCGAGGATCTGCAGACCTGCAGGTTTCTTCTTTCATCTCGGGGGCTGTGTGGGTTCCTGGCGTGCTGATTTGTGACTTAAGATAAAAATCACATTGCCAGGGATTACCACACAACCCACCGCCCGGACGGCTGCCATGGCAACCTGAGGCACCATCGCAGCACGGCTCGAGGAAATCAAAACACGAGAAGACGTGACAGTCCGGCACAGCGTTCATCAGGGTCTGCAGAAATAGAGTAGAGCAGGCAGAGGAGGAAAGTTTGTACCTTTTTTTTCAGCAGATAAGCAACATACACACAGACACTCACATATACATACACACACACACCCACACACACACCCACACACATATACATACACACGCACACACACACATACATATGTACACACACACACGCACACACACATACATACACACACACATACATAAATACACACACACATACACACACACACACATAAATACACACACGCGCACACATATACATACACGCATACATAAATATATATATACACACACACACATACATAAACACACGCACACATGTACATACACACACACATACACATACACGCACACACATACATACGCACACACACAGAGTGGAGAGGAGTCTCTCAGTACAGGTGCAGAGCTTAGCTGATTGGTGAACAGTGATTGAGCTCTTTGTTCACAGTGGCTAAGTTCTGCACTTGATGAGAGTCTGACTGAACAGACGAAGCTGAAACAAAGATGTGAAGTGTTGATCATTAATCCTCTGACCAGCAGAAGGACCACAGAGAGCAGGAGTGAGACAGAAAGAGAAAGACTGCAGGGGCCACAGGAAAGCAAGTGAGGACGTTTGAGCCCTGTTCTCATATTTGGGTCCCGGTTCCTACTTTCAAAATGACTCTTCTTAATTTCAGAACTTTTACCAGCTCCAGTCTCACTGTACACCTGGGTAGTGATCATACCAGACTTCTGACTTCAGTACTGAGGCACTAATGTAGTTACTGATACTCCATACCAGTCAGTACTCTGACTGTAAACTATAAACACGCATCGTCTTTAACAACAAATGTTTGATAGAACACATTTATACATGTTTACACTTTAACTAACATTCTTTTTAATATCTGTAATTCATACACAAATACAGCAAAGTACAGTAAAGTACTGTAAATATAAAACATAAATACAGGAAAAGTATAGTAAAAATAGAGCAAATTACTGTAAATATACAGCATTAATACATCACAAATGCAGTAAAAATATAAGTACAGTACAGTAATAATAGAGCAAAATACAGTAGAAATAGCATAAAATGCCATCTCAATGCAACATTTTAAAAAAAGTACTGAAAGTTGGTCATACATTAAAAAACGTATTTTGTGAAAAAGTTCATTTGTGTTAATACTGTAATTTAATTTAAAAAGGTAAGCTGTCATTTTATATTCATTACACATGACATATTTCAAGCCTTTTGTTTGTTTTAATGTTGATCACTGTGATTAGCTCTAGCTCTAGCACTAGCTCATGAACAACAAAAATCCAGAATCTCAAATGATTAAAATATTTCATTTGGGGTTTAGAGTAAACAAACTTTGACTGTAACTTACAGTATTTTAAGGATGAACTTCACTGGAAAGACTATTATATTATTTTAAGAGCTTTTACATTTAAAAACATTATTAATAATATTAATAAATTATTAGTATTGTAATATAAATTATGGCTTATTGAAAATAATTAAATATTATTTTAAACTAATGTGTTTAAAAACTTACATAAAAATATAATTACAATAAATTATTCATTATATGATTATTATTATTATTATTATTATTATTATTATTATTATTATTAATTTGTCTTAATAACGAAGTTATTAGCTTTATGGCCACTGATGTGTGATATTTGGTCTAAAACCCATTTTATTAAGACAGCAGGTCATTGAGTTTAATGAAGTAACTGTGCCAACACGATTCAGTGGATTCTTGAGTGAAAAGAAACTTCCAGTTCAGTTCAAAGCCGTCGTCTCTGTGCTAAGTGGACCGAGCTGTTCTGTTCACTGAGCATCAGTTACAACAAACCGTATAACAGAGTGAGAGGTGCAGATGATGAGCAGCTTGGAGATACTGGAGACGACCCTCATGAGGGCTGAAGAGAAACAGGGCGAGTTAATGGAGCCCACAGAGTGAGAAGCTTGAGCCCAGGAGCCTTCCTCCTCCTCCTCCTCCTCCTCCTCACTTAGATTTACCTCCAACATGTCAAAAACTAAACACTTAACCATCCTGCGTCTGTAGAACCGTTTGAAACAGGTGGGAGACACAGGGAGACGAAAACATCTGCAGTGCTGATGTTGCTGAATAAAGACTGCGGGTCCACTTTTAGCTCAGGCGGTTAAAATAGAGAGACAGGAAACACGTGGAGTTAGTGGACGGGGTAACTGCCCGTTCTGCCAGCACGCTGTCTCCTAAGCCATGACAGATGTAGGAGTTAAATATGAAGCCGGGCCATAAAGGCCTAAATTTAGACACTATTTAAAGATGCATTACCATCAAAGGCTCGCACAGCCGCACAGGCCGTATTTAAAACACCATTAAGTGATATTCCACGGGAAATGAAGTGCTAAGCACCTTCGGCAGAAGTGAATTAGGCACCGCTGAGGCTGCAGCAGCCTGGCACTGGCTGCCCGAGTGTGTGTGGGTCTCATACGGGTCGTGAGCTGAGAACCAGATGGACCTGGCCTCCCGTGCCTACTGAGCTGATTACAGTTCTGCAGAAACGCTGGCTCAGTTCAGCAGGAACAGGAGTCTGGTCCACAGACCCCCAAAACCACACCATCACCTTCTACTGAGCTTTTCTTCCTCTAGCGCTCGAGAAAAGCCCGATTCAGATTGGACTGAAGTTACAGGGGGTCATTTAGATTTTTACAGGAGCTCCTCTGTGGTTTTATTCCTGTCCGGATGCACCATGTCAGTTTTCCTCTCGTCCTCTGAGATCTAACTCAGAGCTCGTCTGATCATTTTAGTCCTGTCTGATACAAGTCTGATTTCAGACAGATGCTGTCTCATGTTTGAAAATATTTTTCTCTGCTACTACTCACCATGTTTAATCTTTTAACCACCAAAAACCTTCACAGACCAAACAAATTCAAAGCTTTAGAGTCATATAATCTACTTGGTTTGGATGAAAGATGGTCCACTCTGTTCTCTACCTGAGATCATTATGAGGAAAATAAACTAAAATCTGAATGTGAGAGACTGTTCACCAGTGTTAATTTCGTTAATGATAATTATGAAGAAAAATATTCATTGACGACCATTTTTTCACGACGAAAACGAGACGAAAACTAAATAAAAACTAATATTTTAAAATTAAAACTATGACTAAAAGTGTTAGACTTTTCGTCGACGAATAAAAACGAAACGAAAATGTCACAGAAGGACAAAAAGAATGTTTTTGTCCAGTAATCCGCTTTTTAAAATAAACCTGCTGTACGTCTGACTTTCTCAAAGCACGTTAAGTAAGCTCCCCTGTCACACTGGTGAAGTTAACAACACAACATGCTAACGTCACTGCCGCAGCTTGGACGGAAAAGAAGAAACGATTTATAGAGCAATTTCACTTTCACTGCCACACAAAACAAAACGGAGTGCAACGTTTGTGGATTTAAAATAACTGGGAAAAACACGACAAACCTCAAGAGGTCCTCAGTTCTCACCACCACGAGCTTTACAAAAAGGTAAGCTAACATAGCTAACTAGCTAGATGTTAACTAGTTGGCTAACGGTGATGAATATGTATATCTGATATGTTTCATTTTTGAATTTGTCAGTGTTTAAAGGAGAAATGTGCAATCCGTTATTATTTTAGGTGTTTAGGTTAAATAGATCACAAACACCGATGGTAAGGGTAGCTGGTTGCTGATTGGATAATTTGCCACAGCAACCATAGGGTGTAGCTGTAGGATTGAAAAATGTGTGGCTGCTGGTGGTGAGAGAGTAGGGTGGGCCCTATGTGAAGCTCTAATGGTTTGGCATAGGATATTTTACATCTTATCCTGTGTATGATTGTAATTAATAATAATAATTAAAATAACAGTAAGCAGTCTAAAATAGCTCTAATTTAAAATAGTATAACTAAAAAATACAACAAAAATTAGATTAAATATTTTAAACATTTAATTGACTAAAACTAGACTAAAATGTTTTCAGTTTTTTAAAACTAACAATAACTACATGACTAAAATTTGACTAAAACTAATATACATTTTAGTCAGAAGACTAAGACTAAAACTAAATCAAAATCACATGTCAAAATTAACACTGCTGTTCACTCCCAGTTTAATACATTACATATAAAAGTGATGCTGAACACTAGAGGGTGCTTTGAGTCCTGGTTGAATGGGAGTGAATGGAGCTAAATGGCTAAAAACATTAATTACATTTTTGGGCGGCATGGTGGCTTAGTGTTTAGCACGTTCGCCTCTCAGCGCTGAAGTCTTGGGTTCGAGTCCCAATCTGAGTGGAGTTCCCATGTTCTCCCTGTGTCTGTGTGGGTTTCCACCGGGGACTCCAGTTTCCTCCCACAGTCCAAAAACATGGAAGTCAGGTGAATTGGCTACTCTAAAATTACCCTGGTGTGTGTATGTATGTATGTCCAGATATGGTTGACACTCTGTCCTGGGTGATCCCCCTAGTGCTCAATGCAGTCCTCCAGGTAGACGGTCACTTCCGGTTGAGACTGGCTGCCGCTTCTCGCCAGTGTGTGTGGTTGAGTATGTGTAAACGGAGTGTGTTGATTGTAAAGCGTTCTTGGCTATTTAGAAAGGCGCTATATAAGTGTAACGTTGTTGCTAATAATAAATTTTACTAGTTTTTAATGATCAACATTTTATTAATTTTAGAAAGTTCACAAATATTTCACATAAAATAATCTGACAACTAGTCAGCATCTCTGTGTTGATTGGTTAGTGAGCGGCTGCTGAGTGTTGATTGGTTAATGAGTGCTAATTGGATAGCTAATGGCTGCCGAGTGTGGATTGGTTAGCAAGCGGCTGCCGAGTGCTGATTAGTTAATGAGTGGCTGCTGAGTGCTGATTGGTTAGCTAGCGGCTTCTGAGTGCTGATTGGTTAGCTAGCAGCTTCTGAGTGGTGACTGGTTAATGACCGGCTGCCAAGTGCTGACTGGTTAGCTAGCACCTTCTGAGTGCTGACTGGTTAATGAGCGGCTGCTGAGTGCTAGACAAGCCTACATGGCTTCTGGCAAACTGCACTTCTTATGTCTTTCTTTATCTCTGACCTGTCTGGTGAGTTCCTTGGTTTTCATGATGCTGTTTGTTCACTAGTGTTCTCTAACAAACCACTGAGGCCTTCACAGAACAGGTGTATTTATACTTAGACTAAATTACACACAGCTGGACACTATATTAACTAATTACAGGGTTCATATACTTTCAGTAATCAACAATAGTTTTCTTCTTGCCACTCTTCCATAAAGGCCAGATGTGTGGAGTGCAGACTTATAGTTGTACTGTGTACAGATTCTCCCACCTGAGCTGTGGATTTCTGCAGCTCCTCCAGAGTGACCATGTGCCTCTTGACTGCTTCTCTGACCAGTGCTCTCCTTGCTCGATCTGTCAGTTAAGGTGGACGGCCATGTCTTGGTAGGTTTGCAGCTGTAGAATACTTTTTCCGTTTCTGGATGATAGACTGAACAGAGCTCCTTGGGATGCTCAAAGCTTGGGATATGTTTTTATTAGGGATGGGCGATTTGACACCGAGGCTCCGAAGCTTGTGTCACCTTTGCCGACACGTGCTGATTCGACACAGTGTACCGGAGCTTGTATTG
>BRDA01006414.1:10719-23520 GCA_036984385.1 Crenuchus spilurus
TCCCAACTTTTTTGGAATCCGGTTTGTATATATAGTCCCGTTAATCGACTGAGCAGTGTATGTTAGTTAAACGGTAACGTTACTTTAATTGTTTAGGACGATTGGTCATGTCACTTGTTTTCGTTGTGTTGTGTCAGCCTGAGCTGCAGCTTGCTAATGTACTTAAATTTAAAAATGCAGATTTAATGATGTCTGGCTTCACATGGACAAATATAAGGCTTTTGGGTTGAGTAAGACCAGAACCCGGGACATGCAAAATGTGCACTGTGTAGAAAAGCTTTTGACATTTTGAATATGGGAGAGGCAGCGCTAGCTAACCATGCTAAAGGTGCTAAACATCAATCTGCTGCTGCTGCACGCAAATCAACTATTAACGCCATCTCTGGCTTCTACACCCCGGTGACCAACGTGACACCCTCTGCCACCTGCAGTGCTCCCCTCTCAGCTATCATTAAACAAAGAACCATTTCAAATGCTGTGTCCAAGAACAAAACTTTAATTGCAGAGGTACTGTGGGTGCTAAAAATGGCTAATTCTCACTATTCCTGCAAGTCATCTGAAGACACAAGCCATCTTTTCCAGACCATGTTCCCTAGATTTGGAAAATTCATGGAAATGTACTGATAAAGTGTATGAACCCTGAGTGTCTGACCAACCAGGACAAGTGTCAGTTCTCCTTAATACAGATCTTCTATGATGTTTCTCTTCTCGGATGCAGGAGTTTATAAGATGTTAAAAAGTAGACCTCCCCCAATAAACTAATGCAATCTGAACAGGGATAAACCAAAAATAAATCTCATTTATTTCTCAGCACTTTCTCCTAGACAACAATGAGAGAGAAGAGCAGCTAAAGTCTCGTATCGTGAGAAAAACATCTCAGTAGTCACACCTCTTCTTCACTTAGTTTAATGAGAAACTTGCAAACTTTGCTCAAATTAAAACATTCATTTGTATATAAATCTCAGTATAAACTGTCTCAAATCTAAACCATTTCTCTGCAAATACAAGACTCCGTTTTGATGCTGTGACAACTATAATGTATATCTGGGTCTCCTTTTTGTCTCGTGCCATTTCTCCTCAGTAATTTTATGAGAATCTCTGCCGAGTGTCCTGAAAAGTTAAAATTGAGTTTAATCTGTTTAAACTAACATGAAAGGACGACGTAAAGAAATGGACAATACAATCAAATCAAAAATAAATTAAGAGCACAATCAAAATGAAATAAAGGGATGAAATTAAAAAAACAACATAAACAGGCAAAATAATGTTAAAAAATTTATAAGTAAAAAACAAAAGCAGAACTAAAATTGAGAAAATTAAATGATTGCAAGTAATGAAAACAACAATTAGAGAATAATAGAATAAGAAAAAAGGATAAACTCAGTTGCAGGTTGTTTGAAATAGGTTAAAAACAAAAGTTTGAGATGATTTTAGCACTATTACATTCAGAAATTTTATATCAGTGTATACAGTTTATATACATCAGTTCAATATTTGTGGGTTTAGTAGTTCTTAATGCTGCAGAACAAAAAGTTAGTGTTAACCCCTGCAGTCAGAGGGTATTTCAGACACTCTGATGTAGTCTGACGTACCTTCATTTTTTTTTTTTTTTTTTTTTTTTACAAATTACACACATCTAAAATTATGTACACAGGCTTCTGTTCAGCACAAACTCAGCAACAAGTGTCAAAACAGTAAGTGTGTCATAAATCCATATTCTGATTAAATCTGCGCTAAACTTAGACTTTCCAAAAACCTGTTTTCAGATGTGCTGATATATTGTGTAAAAACACTCTAAACATTTCTAGCCAAGACTTTTGAGCTCAGAACTGAATAAACAGAGGTGTTGGCTACACACTGCTCATTACAGTTTTTAGAGATTGTATGTGGTTTTATTTCTAAAGCTTAACAAATGTGAGGCGACACTTGTTTTCATCATTCAGTGGCTCCTACATTGAATATTAATAAGATGTGTGAGGTGAGAGATTTTTGTTCAGGTGAGCTTTCTTTTGTTTATAGAGACACATTCGTATTACGTTGATCCTCCAGTGGAATGTCTGGAATTTCCATGTCATCATCATCATATGAATGGCAGTTTGGGTCATTTGGTGGGAAAAAATATGCCACGTTCTGACTCAAGCTGATGTCATTGTGTCACTGCTTAATTATGCTTCACTCACAAGAATCTAAAAATATATTTTGATTCAAGCTGCAATGTATATATATTTTTTAAAACTGCACCCTTTACGGTTTCCAGGGTATGTTTAATTTTGTTTCTAGGATAAAATCTTGCAGTTGTGCGTTCTTTTGTGGAATTTCATTAATATACCACTGGCTGGAGCTCCGACTCCAGAGGGTTAACTAGTATTAATATTGTGTTGCAGTGGAAGTAGGAAATTTGAATTTTTAAGTTTAAATTTTAACTGGAATGTCCCTCAGATTACCTGGTCAGAGAGCCTCACCAACCTCAAACCACTAGAAGTTGAAGATGCAGTATTAGACTGTTTATTAGCAATTTTATCCATTTGAGGCTCATTAAACTAGCAGTACATACAGATCAGGACAGCCTAGTCTGCTGTGGTGTTTGGATGAGTGTGTTAGGAGGAACAGTCTTATCAGTGTAGCTGCTGTAGAACAATGTTAGAGCTCCCCCTAGTGTCAGTGTCACCACTCTACAGGCAGTCTTATCGTTGTAGCTGCTGTAGAACAATGTTAGAGCTCCCCCTAGTGTCAGTGTCACCACTCTACAGGCAGTCTTATCGGTGTAGCTGCTGTAGAACAATGTTAGAGCTCTCTCTAGTGTCAGTGTCACCACTCTACAGGCAGTCTTATCGGTGTAGCTGCTGTAGAACAATGTTAGAGTTCCCCCTAGTGTCAGTGTCACCACTCTACAGGCAGCCTTATCAGTGTAGCTGCTGCAGAACAATGTTAGTTACCCCCTAGTGTCAGTGTCACCACTCTACAGGCAGCCTTATCGGTGTAGCTGCAGTAGAACAATGTTAGAGCTCCCCCTAGTGTCAGTGTCACCACTCTACAGGCAGCCTTATCAGTGTAGCTGCTGCAGAACAATGTTAGAGTTATCCCCTAGTGTCACCACTCTACAGGCAGCCTTATCGGTGTAGCTGCTGTAGAACAATGTTAGAGCTCCCTCTAGTGTCAGTGTCACCACTCTACAGGCAGTGTTATCGGTGTAGCTGCTGTAGAACAATGTTAGAGCTCCCCCTAGTGTCAGTGTCACCACTCTACAGGCAGTGTTATCGGTGTAGCTGCTGCAGAACAATGTTAGAGTTCCCCCCTAGTGTCAGTGTCACCACTCTACAGGCAGCCTTATCAGTGTAGCTGCTGTAGAACAATGTTAGAGCTCCCTCTAGTGTCAGTATCACAACTCTACAGGCAGTCTTATCGGTGTAGCTGCTGTAGAACAATGTTAGAGCTCCCTCTAGTGTCAGTGTCACCACTCTACAGGCAGTGTTATCGGTGTAGCTGCTGTAGAACAATGTTAGAGCTCCCCCTAGTGTCAGTGTCACCACTCTACAGATAGTCTTATCAGTGTAGCTGCTGTAGAACAATGTTAGAGCTCCCCCCTAGTGCCATTGTCCCCACTCTACAGGCAAATTCATGACTGATAAAAATATAAAAAATGAGTTGCGATGAAAGTATTGGTTTATTTTCTCAGATGCAAAAACAGTTCTTCTTCTAAAGATGCACGCTTCAGACACCAAAACTATTAGCTGAACAGTTTGACAGCTATGTGCACTTATTTTAGTTTTGCCAACCTCATTTTATAAAGAACAGCTTTAAATTATTTCTCTATCCTTTCAGTTACAAACATTTATCTCCTGTCTTGTTTCTCTGCAGGGACCAAGTTCCTCAACAGTCTCAGGGCTCAGTGTGGAGGCACCACTGTGGAACAACAGTCCATCTTCAGTTCATTCACAAGGAGGACACAGACTGTGTTTTATGAGCATGGGAGTAGTGCTGCTACAGTCATACATCTTCATTAATGTACATCATTTAAATAAAAAAGGTAAACAGGTCATATACTAAGTGACATACTTCAGCCTTTTTTGTTTTAATGTTGCAGTATAAACTCTCAGAGCTACAGCTGTCGCATTCCTAATTTCAACACTCCTGAACATCATCAGAAGTGTCTTACTCGGACTAAGCAGAACCAGAACTTGTCCAAAGACACACACAGTCTGCAGTCTGTGATGGTTTGAGCTGCTGTTGTTGGAGATTTTAGAGCACTTCATGCTTCCATCTGCTGACAAGCTTTAAGGAGATGCCCAGCAGCTGCCCACAGTGCCAACACTACTACTGACCATCATATTACTGTGTTAAGTCATACTGATCAACATTAGAACAGAAAAAAGGCTGAAATATGAACTTGTATATCGGGTAGCCTCTAGAAGCCTCTCTGGAAGTTGTGTTGATCAGGTGATGTTTTACATGTTACCTCAGCACCACTGACCTCCTACTGATGTGATGGTACACACAGAGGTCAGTTTCTTTATATTATCACCGAATTCTATGAAAACAGTCCACTGTGTATTTACCCTTTGCTTTTTTGTCCTGGCTGCTCTTATTTTATATTTAAAATGCTATTTTATTAGCATTACTTGTGTTCATTCTTTGTAAACGTTGTTATAGTACCACACAAAGTTCAATAAATTACACATTTCAAGCATTTTAGACTAGTACATTAACCTGCACTTAGCTGCCATTACAGAGGCCTAATGGACATGTGGAACATTAATGCTGCTCTTGTTCTCCACGTTTGTGTTGTAATGATGTAGAAAATGCTGTTCTGTATCTGAGCAGAGAATCTGCAGTAGAGAAAGGCTAGAAGATACAGAGAGCAGTGATGATGGAGACATAAGTACCGGTACTTGGATGCATCGTTAGATTCAGGCATAAGTTGGTGCTCAGAGAAATATGACGACACACAAGGACAAAAGATATTTCTGTATGTTATGAAAACAGCCACAATCACATCTGTCAACAGTGCACAAAAGGCCTATTGTGATTTATTTGTACATCTACACGACCCTGAACTGGCCGTCACTTACTGTACTGTTTTGTTGGCTGTAGTAGGAGTCCAGTACACACACACACAATAATATATATATATATATATATATACACACACACACACACTTATTACACACACACACACACACACACACACACTTATTAGATTAAGATCAACCAATTTAGCCAATGTGATTTGACAATGTTCATTTAACCCATTCGTGCAGTGAAACACACACACACACACTAGTGAACACACTAGGCTGTGAGAATTTGTGCCCGAAGCGGTGGGCAGCCCTTATCCACCGGCGCCCGGGGAGCAGTTAGGGAGTTAGGTGCCTTGCTCAAGGGCACTTCAGTCTTGTCCTGTCTGGGGATCGAACCAGCGACCTTCTGGTCACGAGACCAGATCCTTACCACTAGGCCATGGCTGCCATATTATATATATATTTATATATATAAAATCACACACACACACACACACACACACTCACTCACTCTCATTGTCCGTTTTAGCTCCACTGAGCATGCAGGTGCACTATAGACTGTAGTCCATCTGTTTCTCTGTACACTTTGTGGGCGTCCTGACCATTGAAGAAAAACAGAACAGGTGGATCATTCTCAGTGACACTGACGTGGTGGTGGTGTGTCACAGCTGCTGATAACCTCAGTGTCATGACTAGAGGACCAACAGAGCTACTGTCTCTGACTTTACATTTATTAGCTGGACCAAATAAAGTGAATCTATTACATCTCCAGCAGCTCTGACACACCACCACCACCACCACGTCAGTGTCACTGCGAATGATCCACCAGCTCTGTGGGTGGTCCTGTACAACGTGCATCTGTATGCTCAGTGGAGCTGATATAGACAATGAGTGTACAGGCTATGTGTACCTAATGAAGTGGCCACATCCATATTTGGCTCCATACATCACCACATGCTTTCAAAATAAAAACAGCAGCTGTGCTTAGCATATAAATGTCATTTCCAGCAGGCCAGTCTTTGAGTGTGGAACTGAACTGTGCCAGGAATTCTTGTCCTAATAAACAGCTTACCGAGTGCTGGGAGGGGGACGTTTGAGTGTTTATGTGCTGCCCGGGTCGTGGGCTGAACCGAGGCTGTCCTGAAGCGTCCTCAGCATGGAGTCAACTCTGGCATCCAGCGGACCTTCTCTGTTTAGTCTGTACTGCATGGAGGAGAGCATCCACACAGCCCTGCACCTCATACCAGCCTCCATCAGGACCTGCCAGCATCACAAGGCCACACACACACACACACACACACACACATATATACAGAGAGAGATCAGTTACCTGGCCCATGCTGGTCTTTTCATTTATGCTCTTCATCCAGGCATGATACTCAATGAGCTGCAAGATTCTGCGGGCAATTAAGCCCACAGAGAAAAGTGAAGCACTGCCACCATCCAGTCTCCAGGTCAGAGGCATGAAGTGGGCGCCAGATGCAGTGAGGAAAAAGCTGGAGGCCATAAACAGACTGCGGCGCACTTTTCACGTTTTTCTGTACGAGAAACACTGACAAGGATGCTGGTGACAGGTTCACTATACTCTGCTAAGTTTAGTTTATTAGTGATGATGTCTGAGCTGGACTTCTACCGTCACTGGTGCTGATGCTGCACTGATGGAAGGATGGCAGGAGGCTGCAGTAGAAGTTCTCAGACCAGTCACAGTGTTTTTATTTTGTGCTCTCAGTATCTTCACTAATCAGAGTTACAGACGTGTGAGTGCTTCTCTGAATGAATCGACAGGCTCATGTGATGTTGCTAAAGAATTAATTTTAATATGTTCTGTACTGTGTGGAGCTGAAATGACAATAAAGACTTGAAACCTGAACTGCAGGCACCTTTATTCATTAATACACTATTGATAAAAGGTTCATTTCTTTATTATTTTATCAGAGAATTTCCTTATGAGATGAAGATAGAAAGGAAATAATTAAAGAAAAATAAAAGTAAAAAAGACAGAAAAGAAAAGAAAAGGAAAAAAAGAAAGCAAATATGTAAGGAAAAGAAAAAATTATAGCAAGTAAGAAAAGGAAAGAAGGAAATACATAAAATAGAAAGAAAGGAAGAAAAGAAAGAAAATGAAAAGAAAAAAGAAAAAAAATGAAAGTAAGAAAAAATAAAGGAAGAAAATTAAAATAAGAAATAAAGAAAGTAAGAAAGAAAGAAAAAGAAAATAAGAAAAAAGTAGGAACGAAATAAAAATAAAGAAAAAAAGGAAGGAAAGACAGAAAAGAAAGAAAATGAAAGTAAGAAATAAAAAAGGAAGAAAATGAAAATCAGTAAGAACAAAAAAATTGAAATAAAAAAGGAAGAAAATGAAAATAAAGAAAAAAATAAATAAAAGAAAGGAACTGAGCTGGACATCTAGTCACTGGTGCTGATGCTGTACTGATGGAGGCTGCAATAGAAGCTCTCAAAGCAGTCAGTGTTTTTATTTTGTGCTCTCAGCATCTTCACTAATCAGAGTTACAGACGTGCGAGGGCTTCGCTGAATGAATCGACAGGCTCATTTTAATATGCTCTGTACTGTGTGGAGCTGAAATGACCTGAACTGCCCCTTTATTCATTAATACACTAAACTAGTGTCGGATGAAATGACTGCAGTCATGGTTTCTTCTGAAATTGAGGCCATTTCTGCTTTTGTTGGAGTCTTTACTGTCCAGGAAAGACTTTCTACTAGATTTTGGAGCACTGCTGTCAGGATCTGATTGCATTCAGCCAACAAGAGCCACCAACTCATCCCAAAAGTACTGGATGGAGCAGAGAACACAGTTCCACAATGCTGAGGTCTCTAGTCCACACATGATGTCAACAGGTTGATGTTTAGTCCTATTCTATTGGCAGTACTTCTCTACAGAGACTAGAGTAGCTGAATTCATGGGTGTCCACAAACATTTGGACACAGTGTAGAGTGTGTGTTTTTTTTTTTTTACTTTTGTCTCATTATACAGAATTAGCCAATCACAAAAGAGTATTTCTTATCTCTGAGGTAAATGGAACAATATAATTATGTTGTTGTTTGATGCCATCTCAGCATCTAAAGGCTATAATCACGGCTACATCCTAGTTCATTCAATACCAACTCGCTCTGACCTCCATGCAGACTGAGAGAGGAAACTACGCAGACACAGGAAGAACATGGAAACTCCACCCAAATGTGCCTCAAAACCACAGCACTGAGAGGCGAATGTGCTCACCGTGCCACGCCAGTCATTATTATTCAGCCCTGCTAAAGACATTTACTCCATTATACTGTTTAGTATTCTGTACTGTACATGCTGTTCATTGTCTTGTCTGCATAGTTGATTTTTCATATCAGAGTGTTATGACCACCTACTAACAGTGGGAATAACCAAACTTGACCTGAGTAAGATATTGTGGCACGGACTGTGTTTGGTGATAGAAAGTATCTGTAGGCACTCACTGCTATATTCAAACTAGTTTCCCAAAACAAGAAAATGAAAAAAAGAAAGCAAATTGGATAAAAGAAAAGAAGGAGATACATAAAATAAAAAGAAAACGAAATTAAGAAAATAAATGAAAAGAAAATGAAAGGAAGAAAATTAAAATAAGAGAAAAGAAGAAAAAAGAAAGACAGTAAATAAGTAAGAAAGAAAGGAAAGACAGAAAGGAAAAAAGGAAAGAAATATAAAATAAGTAAGAAAAAAAGGAAGGAAATAGAAAGGAAAGAAAAAGAAAGAAAGAAAAAGTAAGAAAGAAAAGAAAAAATAAGAAAGAAAGAAAGAAAGGAAAGACAGAGAGGAAAAAAGGAAAGAATGCAAGAAAGAAAAAAGAAAGAAAGAAAGAAAGAAAAAAAGACAGTAAGAAAGAAAGAAAGAAAAAGTAAGAAAAAGAGAAAGGAAAGAAAGAAAACTGTATAATAGAGAAATGTTGGCTGGCAGCTGTGTTAAGTCTTAATCATTTGGCACAAACAGAAGGCTGATCACTGCTGTATGACGTCACTACAGCTGATTTAAAACACTGGAGTCTCTTATTCTGCAGCGTTTAGCAGCTTTAACAGTAAAATGAGGTGAATATGGATATTAAAGATCTGCTCAGTCTCACAGGGGTTCACTTTGTAACCTCTCTGTGTTCCACGTCACCGTACAGAGAACAGTCTGAACTTTACCTCCTGAAGGAGCTCGGAGACCACGCGGGGAGACACCTGAGAAAAGACCGAGAAGTGAAGGAGAAGATGGAGAGCGAGGTCTGTGGACAGAGGAGAGGACAGCAGCTCCTTCACAGAAGACAGTTGCTCCTGAGGAGGAGTGTGGGTGAGGAAGAGGATCTTCAAATGACTCCAGGCTTCTCGAGCCACCGTCTAGGATGAAGAGAAGCTGTTGTTATTACATTTATTTTAATATCTGAAACCTGTCCTGTGGTGTGACTCTACAGCAACTAGAACTTTTATACAAGAATATAAACGTTAATAACACCACAGACATCATCTTACAAATGTCTAGTCTGATAAATAAACATTTAATTTACATATTTCTAAAAGTGAAATCACGTGAAATTATATCAAAGTATAAATAACGTAATCACGTCCTCTGGTGTGACCCCATAATTCCCGATTTAGTTGAAGGATCGTATTCATGGTCATGTGACCGAGGCTCAATGTAAGCCCATGACATCATTATATTAAACATATTTATCTCAGAATTGTTCAAACACTCAACGTTTTGTGACTGAAAATGTTCGGCTTTGTCCTTTAGTGTGACTCACTTTTCAAGTCCAAGAAAATAGCTTCTAACAAAAAGGCTAAATCTCTGTCTATGTACTTAAAACAGAGGTGGGTAATCCAGGTCCAGAAAGTAAAAATCCATCCCAGGATTTTGCTCCAACTTCATGTGTAGCTCAGAGGCAGCATATCTGCAGCAGAAACAACAAGGCAGTTGAAACAAAATCCTGGGTTGGATTTTTACTGTCTGGACCTGGATTACCCACCTCTACTTAAAAAGTCGCACCACAAGACACATTTACAGAGAAAATGTTCAGAGAAAAGTTAGTGATGCTTATATTTTCTCAAATTTCACATGACATACAGACATAAGACACTATAAGACATCATCAAATATAGTGTTTTACAAAAACGTGTTTCAAAAATATATACAGTCACCGGACTGTAAAACTGAGGACACGCCTACTTTTATTATTTATTATTATCCATCCAGCCATTATCACACCCGCTTAATTCTTATCAGGGTCGCGGTTAGTCCACTACCCTGTCACTGGGCACAGGGCAGGGCATAACACTCTTCAACTAAGCCCAGGACACACACACACACACACACACACACACACACACACAATTTAAAGTCCCTAATCCACCTGACCTCCATGTTTTTAGACTCTGGGAGGAAACCCATGCACACACGAGAAGAACATGGAATCGACAAGGGTTCTAACCACCAAGCCACCGTGCCGCCCTATTTATTATTATTAATAAGAATTACTTAATTAATTAGTTAATTAGTAAATCGATTAAATAATAGTGCATCTACAAATATTTGAGTATCATTAAAAAGTTCACAACTCAAAAAGTGACATTTCAAGTTTTTTGTTTTAATGCTGATAAACTTTAAAATATTTAGGATTTTGGATTTCTAAATGTCATTGCACTGAATATAAAATATATGACCGTTGACATTTTTTTAAAAATAAATTATGAACAAAAATTCTCTTTTTTCATGATATTCTAAGTTTTTTAATACTACAACAAATCCAGATCTTCTTAAAAAAAACACTAAATTTTTACTATTTTTAACTGAATCACTTAAGATGAGCATCCAAAAAAGTGGTGAACACCCCTTCTAAAGATGTACACACAGCTTGTCCCTGTAGAGAAGTACTGCCAATATAATAGGACTAAACATCAACAATGTTGGCACCATGTCTAATGCCAGGTGTGGGCTAGAGGTCCTTTTAAGTTGGTGGCAATCATCTCACATCCTGATGCTCTTGTGGCTAAATTCAATCAAATCCTCACAGCAATGCTCCAAATAATAGTAGAAAACCTCTCCAACAAAAGCAGATAAATTCAACAGTCTTGGTCTCTCACCCTCTGCTGAGCTCTCTGGTGCCCTCTGTTGGTGGGGTGATGGTAGAACATCAAGATGAAGAGCAGAGGTTCAGATTCTTTGGGTCCTACAGAGACCAACAGCTCAGCAGCTGCATCCACCCAGCGTCCACTCTGGACCAACAAGAACCAGGCCTCGAACACGGCCCTACGCCGCCTGCAACACACACGGGGGAGAGGATGTGAGAGAACCCAAACATTACACAGCTGTTCAGACTAAAGTGGGTCTCCAGAGGATGAGTGTGCTCATATTTTTTGCACTCAATCCAGCCCCTGAACCCTGACCCGCAGCCACAGCACACGAGCAGCCGACACACTCACTGAGGACTTACGTCACTGTCCCATGTAGTCCATACATCACTGCAGTGCAACAGTTAATAAGCAACATATTTATATCAGTTCATCTTTAATAAGGACAGTACTGCACGCGGCTGACATCACAATATAACAGACAGATGCTAGCACAGCACTGAAAAACCCGGATACAGAGGCCCCGAGTGGCTCAGCAGGCTAAGACGCTGACACTATGACCAGAGGATCGCGAGTTTGAATCCCGGTCATGCCGCGCTCTCTTTGAGCGGGTAGATGGCGCTCTCACTCTCTCTATCACTCTCATATTGCAATGTCCGCTGGCTCAGACATCTACTGATTGGTCCATTCAGAGCTGGGAATCCTGCGCTTTCTTCCGAGTTCGTTGGCTCCCCAGTGATGGTGTATCAGAGGTAGTTCAAAAAGAGTTGGTGGCTGCACGGAGGAGGAGGAGGCTTGGCTTGTCTTCACCCTCCTAGAGTCAGGGACAGTGCAAAGTGATGGGGAGAGTTCTAACGGAGGGGATGGGGTAATTGGCTACTACTACATTGGGAAAGGGATATAAATTCGCAAAAACTTAGAAATAAAATTATTTTAAAAAAACATTTTTTAAAAAGACCCAGATACACTGCACACTGTGTACGTGGTGCACTGAGGTCGAGCTATTGCTTTTTTACTGCTGGAGCTGTCCAGACGACCACAGGCTGCATGCTTTAATTATATGGATGAAAACTACACTAAAACATGAAGCAGAAGGTCAAAGTCAGTCAATTTAACTCTATAAAGTCAAACATTTCGTATTTAATACATAGTTGAGTTTTTAAGAGCTCTACACATCATCTGTGTGATAATTAATGCTACATCATTTATTACCACATAAACAGTAATCAATAAGAAAACACTGATGTATAAAATAAGATACATGTCTGCTGCCCCCTGGTGGATGATCTGCATTCACCAAGTCACCACTGCATTCACCAAGTCTTGAGTAAAAATGTGAACTCGGTGTGTTGGGTTAAGGTTTGGTAAGGTTTGTTGGTTTAAACGATGCACTTTAAGCAATAGATTCTGGATGTATCAAATATGATACAAAACTCAAAATGCAATGTAGAGAATATAGCGCAGATCAAAACAATTCTGAAAAATCAGAAAACGTGTAATTTTATTCATAATTTAATTCAAAAATTAATTACATCTGAATCGACGTTTTGCTTTAATGTTGATTATAACAGTAATATGATGGTCAGTAGTAGTGTTGGCACTGTGGGCAGCACCATAAAGCTTGTCAGCAGATGGAAGCATGAAGTACTCTAAAATCTCCTGGACTAAACTCAGTGGACCAACATCAGCAGC
>BRDA01006416.1:0-17596 GCA_036984385.1 Crenuchus spilurus
TGATTCAACATCAGCTGAGGCTTCAGAATCCAGTGCTTCTCAATTAAGTGAAGTGTCTCCATCTGAAAATGTTTTCACAACCTCTGGTCCTAGACCAGGTGTCGCAGTTGGCGACACAAGAGAACTCCTCTCTACACCAGGCACCACCCCTACAGAATTGGTCACCACTTCACCTCCTAATTTGGTCATCACAGTTGGCAGCACAACTGTTGGCAACCTGACCCAAATGGTCATCGCTCCAGGTCCTGGACCAGGTGCAACAGTCTGCAACAAAAGTGAAATTATCACCACTTCAGGTCTTGGACCAGGAAACACCAAAACAGAAATGACCACTCCAAGTCCTAGCCTAAACATTACTGTTGGCAAGAGAATGTTTGATGTTCCATTTCCTACACTAGAGACATCCACCTCAACAGAAATGGTCACCATGTCGAGTTTTACACCAGATACCACTGTTGACCACAGCATGATGGAAATGTTAAACACTTCAGGTTCTACACAAAATGCCACAGTTGGCAACACCACTGGAGTTATTGTCACCACATCGGCTCCTAGTTCAAACACCACTGTTAATGGCACAACAGGAATGTTAATTCCAGGTTCTACACAAAATGCCACAGTTGGCAACACCACTGGAGTTATTGTCACCACATCGGCTCCTAGTTCATACACCACTGTTAATGGTACAACAGGAATGTTAATTCCAGGTTCTACACAAAATGCCACAGTTGGCAACACCACTGGAGTTATTGTCACCACATCGGCTCCTAGTTCATACACCACTGTTAACGGCACAACAGGAATGTTAATTCCAGGTTCTACACCTGGTATCACCACCATCAGTTACACCACAGAGATGTTCACCACCTCGGGTCCTAGTCCAAACACCACTGTTAATGGCACAAGAGAGTTCACCACATCAGCTCCTATGTTGAACACCACTGTAGAAATGGTCACGACATCAGGTCTTGGTCCAAACACCACTGTTAACAGCACAACAGGAATGTTTGACATTCCAGGTTCTACACCTGGTACCACCATCAGTGACACCACAAGTGAGATGTTCACCACGTCAGGTCCCATGTTGGACACCACTGTAGAAATGGTCACCACGTCAGGTCCTTTGTCGGACACTATGAACAACACTGTAGTCATCAGCAACAGCACATCAGAAATGGTTACCACATCAGGAGAGATCAGCTGTATACTTGTCATGCATAAAACTGAGACCAGTGGAGTGTTGTGAAGCACTACTATGTTTTATGGACTGTTGTGAATGGTTAAGTTCACATTAATGTTTGGCTTGGCTTAATCATCCTGATTTGTTCTTACAGATGCAGCTGTGATACAAGTATGATGTACAGTTACTTTAGCCAAATATTTCATGTCTTGCAAATGTACAAAACAGCCACGTTTAAATAAATTCTTTAAAGCAATTTCCATCTAGTTGGACTTTTAATGATGCACTTAAACACAATTTCCTCAGATATTTGAAGCAAGACAAATTAAATGCTTAGCCTTGCTTACATGCCACATTTTTAGCTTGTCTTGCATCACATCTTATACAGGTCTACTGAGAACACTATTCAGTTCATAGAAGCAGTTCATGATGGTTTAATATGATCAGTTTGGTGGCTTGTCCCGGTTGCCGGGGGGGGACAGGACAGAAGTTCAAAGATTTGTTGTCCATAGAATTAGATGTCCTGCATAGTTTTTTGGCTAACTGAGGGTTCTGACTGCTGCAATCTGCTAAACAGTTCTGACTCTCAGCTTATTTTAGACTTGTGTAAAAACCCAGCTAGAAGCATCATCACACACTTCTAAGACAGCCAGTAACCCAGAGATTAAAAGCAGCCATTGGAGAATACCAGTCCCTCTCCAGAAATTGGTGAATGTTGTCATTTTGGTGCCATAGCACTTAACTTTTTATATATATATATATATATATATATATATATATATATTAAATAAATAAATAAATTTGCACCTTGTGATGTCAAGCCTGTTGGTTTAATGTTTGAGTAGTAAATTGCTCAAACTCCATTTCTAATTTGGGTCTGTATTTTTGTAATCTAAGCCATGCTGCTCAAATGTAAAGCAAATGCTTGTAAAAGGAGTTAAGATTACATTAATAATTGATCTCACTATAACTTCTGTTAGTGCAACACTTCAACATGGCATGTTGATTCATCTTCATTTATTGAAGATGCCACAGTCAAAATTTAACTGGAAACCTGCCTGCCCAATTTTATTTGGTAGATTCCAAATGGCTGGCTGATAGGTGCCCACAATAACTTTTGTAAACTGTTGGTCATCCAGTAGCCAAACATGGTGAGTGAAGCTAGGGTAATGCAGTCATATTTTTGGTCGTCTTGTTTACCTGAATATGCATTTTAATATTTTCAATTGTTTTAACCTGTGAATGTAAAAGGGAATACACTTGTGTGTGGGTTATGTACTGGTCATGTGCTATGCAACTTACTGTTTTAATTGATTTTCAGACTTCTACAGTAACATTTTTTTTTTTTATTGGTCCTGGAGGCCTCTGGTCAGCACAATTCTAGAGACGGCCTCTCAAGAGTGTTATTTATACAGTAGTGTCAGTCACAGCACTGGGGCATTGTGATCCACATGGGAATGGTGCCTCCTGTTGTCCCCAACACAAGTTTTTCAGGCTTTAACTCCTAAGGTAAAACCTGATTATTTGAAGTGAGTGTAGCTGAACTAAAATGAAAATATTCCAAAACGTGTATTCAATGGTATCTGCTTGGAAATACTAGATTTTACCAACAGGGAAAAATACCAAATGAAAAATTGGGCTTCCTGAATCTTAAATTTGTTCATTAGTCATTTAACAAATTTTGGACAGATTTGCCAAGCATACTTCACAAATACCAAAATGTTTGAACTCTAGTGAAATGTTATACTCTTATGTAAGGCAAAGACTGAAGGATAGTTTGATGTATCTAAGCTCTACATGAATTGATCTTTACATTTTTGCCTATTTGTTCCAATCTTTTAATGCTGTTTCAATTTCAGGAATAAAGGTTACAGTGCCCTCTTGTGGTTAGAATATCAGAAAATATTTGAATATCAAAGAACCAATTCACCTAGAAATGCATATTTTCCCAGTGAAGGAACTTGAACACTGGGCTCATGGGTTTCCTCCAGGGTCTGCAGTTTCACCCCACAGTCCCAAAAATATGAAGGGAAGGTAAATTGTCCTGGTGAGTGCATCTATGCCCACTAATGGATTGGTGCACTTTCCTGGGTACAGTTAAATTGGTGCAATGCCCTGCCCAGGCATAAATTGGTGCAATGCCCTGCCTCACTCTCCCTGTGAGCCTGACCATGATTAAGTGGTGAAGATGGATGGGTTTTATCTGAGGGGGGGGGGGGAACAGTTTAGTTAACTATTTGATACTTTGTCATTTCCATCACTGTTGGTATCAGTTATGGCTAGTCTAGTAAACGGGATGCCAGCTGTGAGGGCTGCAGTAGTTCTGGTAGCTGGAATGTTTGAAATTTGTTGTCTGAATAGACCATGTTGTAATTACAGACATAGCAGTGCTCCTCAAGGGATTGAAGCTGAAATAGGCCTCTGTCTGCTTTTCTTCAAGACAGAGTGGGCCAGGCTGCTGTGATAACTCTTACTCTGAATATCAGGCCATACAAAGAAGACTTGCTGAGTTTGAGAAATGTCTCCAGTGCAGACTTGTAATTTAAAACAAAAGTTACATTTTGAGGCTGGCGCTAAGTGTAAGGTTGGACTTGGACTATGCTGAGTGTTGTTACCACGCTGCAGAGGATAAAGTCAAGCCTGGTGCCTCTTGTACAGTTCTATTACCAGTTACATCTGATTCATTGTGGAATAACAGTCCTCCATATGAATTTACTAGTTCTTCTGCATTCATAATTTAATTCAAAATGGTAACACATTTTACATTTGTTACATGTAAATATTTCAAGCTTTTTAGTTTTAATGTCAATCAGTCAAGCTTCTCATTAAAAATTAAAAATGCATAATCTCAAATCAGACTGTCATTTCAAAGCTTGAAATGTCACGTTTACCATTCTCAAATGGTAAAAACAAACTTTTTATCTAATTTTTGTAAAAATTTACTAGTGCATTACAATCACTTGCAATAATTTCATTCAGTGCACATTTTCCCTTCTCTTATAATTAAACGCGAGTCACTGGGTTGAGCTGAAGCCTCTGCAGGTGCACAATGAGGTCCTGAAAGAGGACATGAGAATATGGAACAGTGGAGATCATTTATTTTGTGAAAAAAAACATTTATTCATGAAGGATAAGTCATGATACATGTTAGAATAAAATATTTTACATAAACATTGTAAATAAATGTGCAAAATGTTTTGTTTGAGATGAAACTGCTTCTTTACAGTTAACTCATGCAGCCACAGCCCTGAAGCAGGCTTGTCTGAACTGTATCATTCTGCTGCGTGTTTTCTCTCTTATGGACAGTGAAGTCAGTCACTTATTAGCACCACTCTGGAGATGATCGCGTTCTTCACTGTGGACAGCAGTTTAGGGCTCGTGTGCACGGTGGTGCGTTTATTTGGCGATGATGACGTCAGGGACGTCAGTCGTGCCCTCCACAACCTGCTCAGCAGAGTCGTCCTCCTGGCTCTCCGAGCTCTGAGATGAGTCTGCATCTGCAGCACCAGGCGTGGCAGTGGCCTCCTCGCTGCTTTGGCTGCTGTTAGCCTCAGCTGCCTCCTCTGCATCCTCCTGACTGGCACTGGCACTCTCACCTGCGGCATCACTGGCGCTTGCACCCTCAATGTCCCCCTGCTCAGCTGGGGCACTCTCTTCACTGCCCAGCGAAGCCTGCTTTGCACTGGGCCCATCGTCCTCTGTCCCACTTGTGGCCTCAAGACCCTGGCTGTCTTCCTCGGGGGTGCTGGTGTCCTCCTCCAGGACATCATTGTGCACCTGCAGAGCCTGAGAACCCAATAAGAAGTGCTTAATGACTCGCATTATTACTTAACAGAGATGCATACTTTAGTGAATTTTAATACAATTGACTGTAATCATGGTTAACGTTTCAAAATCAGCAGGTGAATGCAGAGCTTCAGACTCTGCTCTGATGTTGGAATGTTAGATTCTGTTCAGCTAAAGAAAGAACTCGCATACTAAGTACTAAAGAAGTACTTGTTACTTTGTTTAAATTAAGATTTGGTCTACTCTCAAATGTAAATCTCCTCCAAAAACAATGTTAGTACTTCCTTTAGTCACATTTATTTATTTATTTTAATGAATTCTAAATCATAAAAATGAACCTAACCTAATCAAATGAAAATATTAAATTTTACATTTTCTGAAATGTTCCTGATAATTAAATTGAATTGCAGTGAGGCTGCACACTTACAACCCTCTTCTAGTGCATCTCCAAAAATTAGAAAAAATGTTCATGAATTAATTCAAAAAGGTAAACTGACATTTTGTATTTCTTTACACTTAAAGTGACATATTTCAAACCATTTTAGTTTCAGTGTTACTGTTTGAATAGTAATTTACCCAGTTAAGTATTTTAAGTAATTTAAGATTCTGAATTTCTGATTTTTGTGAGCTAAAACCATCAACATGAAAACAAAAATGTTTGAAATGTCGCATGAATATAAAATTTCAGTTCACCTTTCTCAATTATAACAGCCTTTTTCATGATTTTCTATTTTTTGATACAGACCGTAGTCATTTTTGATGCTTTTAGCACATTAAGTTTGAAACACATCAGGTTCTTAAAACTGTTCTCAGCTGATCACCTGCTCACACCTAAAGTATCTCTATAAATCCTCTAAGAAAGATGGTCATTCATTTGTATGACCTTGTTGAGCCTGTTTACCTTGTACACCTTCAGATGCTTCTCCACATCATTCACTTCCTGGCCATCATAGAGGGGTGTCTTCTTGCTGATGGGGTTCAGTCCCTCCACCTTGTCAGGTCCATAGGACTTGTAGGAAGATGGTATTTTCTCAAAGTCGTTGGCATCCACATAGATGATGGTCTTTTTGTAGTCGTTGGGGTAGCCCATGCTGTCTCCACGACCGTTGTTAATATTAGGGTCTTGGGTGGGCTCCATTGTAGGTGGGACAGTAGTGGCCTCAGTCTCTCCTGACTCATCACTCTCACTTGAGTCTGTGCCCTGAATTGAAGCAAAACACATTTTTAGGCGTTTTTAATAATGTTGTAAGAAAATCTCAAAACTTAGTGTTTTATTTTTCTTTTATATCATGAAACTATCAACGGGCCTTTATATTGTGTGAATATTGCATGACTGTATCCTGTATTGTGCCTCAAACAGCAGTACAAGTTGAAATACATCAGTGTGAAGGAGCGAGCCTAAACTCCATTAGGTTGGATAGGTGAGCATAGGCGTGCAGAAATAGACATCAGGTGGTGCTAAATAGGTTTCACAGGTCACAGATAGGCTTCTTCTCCCGTGCCCCACCAGCCAGGTAACATACACATCAAGTAAAATCATACCGTTTGCCCTCTAAGCCCAACGTGAAATCATTTTGTTTTGCAGTAAAATGTCTCATACAGCACCAAACTACTAAGCCTTTTTAGCCGACTGGTCACCTGATAAACTAGTCGCTCTAGCCTAAATCAATGATAGATAACGTGAGGACGACCACATACAAATAATTAAGGTAGAGTTTGCAAATCTATGTGTTAAGCTGAACGTTTTCTGTTGTATAGGTTTTGTTAGGCAACATAAATTAACACATTCATTTGTAAAAGAAGAAACGGGAAGTTCCCCGTTACCTGTGATTTGATATGGATTTTATCAGTTGGTGGTGTGACTTTTTTCCATTGAAAACTCACGTTTAGAGAATGTTACAAATAAAAGTCAAATTTCATTCAACATGTGCGTGTCATTTTTTTTAATAATGAAGTGTTCCACGTGCACTAAAAAGTGCCTTTTTTTCCCCTGAGCACTTGTCCCCCAAAATGTCTGTGCACGCCACTGTAGGTGAGTATATGTAAATGCACTGATTTCTGTGACACCATCACAAAAAAAAAAAAAAAATGGACTGAGTTTAAAATGGGCTGTTCTTGAAACTTAGTTTTCTGATATGGAGTAGTGAACAATACTTAAATATAAATAAGTAAAATAAATAAATAAATTTGAGGTTTTCTATGATATGGGCCTAATTTAAAAAGATTAAATTAGTTGTTACTGGATGTCAGATTAAAAATTGTGATATTTGTTATTCAGTTTAATAGAACATTTTAAGCCAGGTTACTTCTTTTTTTTGAGTTATGCATTTGCAGTCATCCTGCTAACATGCTTATATGAAAACATTGTGTATGTTTTTGCAACATTGATACAATGTTGTGACAAGATAGTGTGTTTGGTGGGTACATTATACTTTACTGTATATTTAAAGAAATCATTTCCAAAAATCAATGTCTCTTTTTTTGTCATTTTCAGTTTCTAACATAATTTGAAAATGCTTGTTGGTCTTTACATTGCCTGTACATTTCATGATGACTGGTCCAGAACAAATGGCCCAAAATAATTCAGAAATCCATTAGGTCCCATTGACATCCACTAAAATCAACGTACGTTTTTTCCTTCTGCTGTAAAGTTGTAATTTTTGAAGATATGTTTTTGCAAACAAACTTCATTTGTTTATGACCTTTGCTGCTATGAGGCCTAGTACTGAATCAGTGTTGAGCATTGACTGATGCTCTGAGTTCAGATATCAGCCTCACTATGCAGAGAGGAAAGGCTGGACCGCTGCATCTTTAGTTGTATCTATTTAATGTGAATGTTGTAAGAGCATGTGGTGAAATGTGACTCACGTTCTCCTGCGTGTCCTGGCTGTTGGCACTGTCTGCACTGTCTGCGCTGTCTCCCTTTGTGTCTGATTCTGTGTTTGTGTCCTGGAAATGGTGGAAACAGTCAAAAGACAGTGAGAATCCTTGTCACGGTCACCCACAGCGTGTCCAGACATGCAGAGGCTTATTTTTGGAGCCGGGTGGCTTTCATTAAGAGCTGTTGTTTATGCTCATGTGGTGAAAACGATGAGTCGCCTTTTACCTCAGCTTCATCTGAATCGTCCTCATCCTCTTCAGATACTGCTGCTGCTGCTGGTGCTGGTGCTGTTTTCATGATCTGCAACAGACAACACCCCACAATGAGATGATCACATACTTAACATGAGACTCCAGAGATATGGACAAAAGTATTAAGATTCACTCATTTAATGTTTCTTCTCAAATCAAGGCTATTAAAAATGTTTTATGCGTTTGTTTCTACTGTCCAGGGAAGACTTTCTACTAGATTTTGAAGCACTGCTGTGAGGATTTGATTGCATTCAGCAATAAGAGTTTTACTGAGGTCAAGATGTTGGATTATCACCACCACCAACTCATCCCAAAAGTAAGGATGGAGCAGAGAACACAGCTACACTGCTCTACAGCTCAATGTTGAGGGGCTTTATACCCCTCTAACCCACACCTGGCATTGACATGGTGCCAATAGGTCTATGTTTGTGATGCAGAGAGTTGTATTCTATTGGCAGTACTTCTCTACAGAGACCAGCTTTGTGTGTGCATTTGGACATGTGTCAGCTTAAAGTAGTTGAATGCATTCATTAGAAGTCTCTACAACCATTCGGGGACACAGTGTATGAACTTGAATGGTGTAAAATACTAAAAAAATGTGAAAGATTAGAACTTTTACCTGTGCAGGTACTGCCGGTGCTAGTTTTGCAGGGGCTTTCCGCAAAATTTGAGGAGGCTGTGTGCAACATTAACAGCATTTTGTTAGATTTATTACATTTTCCTCTTAAATCTGTGTATTTTATAATATTTCACATTCCTCACCGGTTTAACAATGGCCTGTTCCTCAGAGCTCTCTGAGCTGCTCACTGAATGTTTTACCTGCAAGGTTAACCCAAAATATGCACACATGAATGAGGAGAATAATGAGAAAAACATAATCCTGCCAACTACAAGGTGACTATTCAGTACCCATAATGAATCTAATGTAACTTTAAAGTTTCAGTAGTGCTGAGAATTGCTGAGAGTTCCAAGACTCAAATTTGGCTGTCAATTCTATGATTATGAATTCTATGAATTTTCAATACTTTCTAATACAAATAAGCACCAATTTAACTCTATATTTACTGTATTTTTTTGACAAATGAAAAGTCCTGCGTTACAGAGATTACAATAAAAACTGTAAAAATGTAGAAATGTGGCTTTTCTATCAAACATTTGGTGTTAAACATAATGATGAGTGTTTTTAATTTATAGTCAGAGTATCACTTTGGCTTTGAGTATCATGACACTACACTTGGTATCGGTATCAAAGTCACACTTCTGATAATGTGATAACTCCAGCAGAGTGCACAATAAACATACTGTACATATATTTCCTGAAAAATATATAAATATATAAAATAGTTCTTTGGAGCAATATCACAGAAGAACAATCTTATCTTCCAAAAGAACCTTCAATTTAGTTCTGTTTGAATTTTAGTTCAATTTAGTTTTAGTTTAAAACTAAAAGCAGTTTTGTAAATGAGGTGTGTGGCTGTACATACAGCCATGGTTGTATCCATAAAAAACATGCATCAGATATGCTTAATTCTTATTAAAAGTGTTCATCTGAAGTTACAGGAGTGAAGTAAGACCTGCCCCCTATCTCCTATTGGGCGACTCACTGTATGCTCTGTTAAAAATAATAATAATAATAATAATAATAATAATAATAGTAATTATTATTATTATTATTATTATTATTATTATATATTAATAATTATATGTATAATTATAATAATAATAATCAGAACTGAACTTTATTAACAGACGGGAGCAGAGCGTGAGGTTCTGTGTTATGCAAATATGGTTATGTATAGACTCCAAGTTGCTACTGGACACGTACATCATTTTGCCACATTGCCTCATTGTCATCAAATTAATGGAAAAATGTGCATTTTAACATAAACAAACCTGCCCATCTGATAGCAGCCTCACTTTTTTAAAGGATTCTCATTCTACATATTTCATATTATTTTCCTCACAGATGCACTTTTGATGCTTGTGTGGTTTTATATACCTAAAACAGTTGTAATTCTTACATGAGCATTGCTCAGCCTTCCTTTACTACTTAGCATTAAACATTCTGTTTTTGTTACTGTGCCTTTAAGACTGAGATATGTAAACGATCTCTTATTTAATTGAATCATTCAAAAAGCATTACAGGCTATAAATGCTCAACATGAATGGGCAGAGTGATGCTTCTGAGTGAAAGATACATTTTGGAACTTTAAGTGTTTACATGCTTATTTATTTATTAAATCGAATTTATAGTCCCTTTAAAGTTTTTATCTTATGGTCCCTTTAAAGCACATAAAATAAAGATTTTAAACACCCCCCCTCCCTTAGCATTATTCTAGTCAAGATTACCAACTCTAGACACCATTTGCACAGAACTTACAGGGCGACAGTAGACTACAGCGAAGAGGAGTGCAAAAACAACGACAGCCTTCATTTTCTTCAGATGTGTTCTGTGAAAAAAAAAAGTTGAGAATCCACAATCTGGTTTAAAATCATTTAAAGCATCAGAACTTTCATAATCCTGAGATACTGAGCTGTACTGAGTTTTAGAAAAGCAGTACAAAGCAGTCCATCAATATAAAGAATAGTAGAAAATGGTGTTTCTGAGCAAAGCAAATGTTCATGTGTTTATTGAGAGCATCGCCTTCAGTTAAACCTCATAATGGTCAAACTATAAACAGGCTTAATGAGCTTGGACTGGGCCTTTTTGGGTTTGCATGCTTTTCCGCAGGGCAAACCCACTTCTGCGGAAGCATGCCCATATTGAGTTGGCCACTAGGCTTTGGCAGACAGTCTAGGGCTTCCCTGCTAACTGCAACCAGCTTTCACCATGAAACATCTGCCATGTTTTTTCTGTTTAGCTACGATAATATTACATAAAGTATAAGCTGAGTTAGCTACACCTATAATGATCTCTTTCCAGCATATAATTCACTGAGTTATATGTAGAAAGCTGCTGGCCACAACCTCCAGAACTAGAAACCTTAAGTTAAACCTTTAAGTTGTATTTTGGAAAAGGTCTCGGTTTCTCATTAGAGGCTATATTATAGCAAGACGAGTCCTTATATTTATGCAGTTGAAAGAAATGCAAAGCAAAACACTGTAAGGGTGGAAAGGGTGCTGCGGAAGAGGCCTTCAGATGTAATTATGAGAATTGTCAGTGTACTCTTATTATTATTCTTACGTACAACTTTAATTTGGTGGTTTTGTTGCTGGAATAAATGAGTCAGCTGACAAATTAGTGAAGGATTTATGGGTCACAACCACAGCTTCCTCTGCAGACTGTGACATTTTTTAAGTCCCAGCCTACAATACAATACACTGTGCTTTAAATCATTCAGAAATTTCTATTGTTTTAATGTTTATTGTGCCTTGGTTGAGAAAATATAGTATTACTATTATTAGTAACTGGTTCAGCATGTTTTTAGGCATATAAGTCTTGCATTTTTTTAGCAGAGGAAGGTATCTTACAGATATACATCTTAAATAACTTTGTTTTTTAAGCTGTTCTGCAGGAATTTGGCATCCTTATAGGTATGAAGTACATTGCTGCATGCAATAAAACATTATGCATTATGACTATAACAAACAGCCAGCAGTTCTTTGCTATATTAAGTGATATTTAGTGTAAAGATTGATCTAATACGAGGCACTAAGTGATATAAAAGTTATCACTTACATAATCTTCAGCCGGTGAGAATCCAACCCTCTTGACGCTTGTGAGGACAGCAGATTAGATCAGTACTCTCCAAGTCTATGGGATGAGTTGTCGCTATGTTTTGATGCTAAAAGCTGGTTGGCTTTTAAACCCTTTTGCCAGCAGAGCCAGCCAATCACAGCTCAACCTGTGATGTCAGGACTTTTACCACTATTGTCCCACCTTTCTACTCCCACTCTTCCTGTGGCTTCTGTGGCCAGTCAATGCAAACATTCAGCACCAGGCATGACAAGCCAAAAATAAGAAAAAAAAACATGTCCTGGGATTGTGTTTTCGGCAGAAAAGATGTTTTCAGACTGTTTGTGAAATTCCACATTTTCTGGCAGTAATAGTGCTATAACAATATAACCTTATGTAACTCCAGTTAGACATCCTACACCCATGCAGTTCTCATCCCTTCTCTCTACACCTTGTGTAGAAGATTAAATGTCTACATAATATGTTAATTGTATAGGCTGTTTATAAAGTGTTAAGTATGTGATATCTTAGACTTAACACGGCTTAACCACAGACAAAGACAATGCCAGAGAAAATGACAAAGGATCCGTGCACTGAAAGACTGTTTTCAGCTGTTGCTCAAATTGTGCAGCTTGTCTCATGTGTAATCGTGAGGCATGGAGTTGAGCAAGAATGAAACGGAAATGTAAGCAGACAATGACGCATCATGGCAAAATGGGAATTGGTGGGAAATGTCTTAATGGAGTGTAAATGGAGAATTCTATTTATATTTTAAATTACTGTAAAGGGAAATGTCAAGCTTAGAAGCTTCAGTCTGTGGGTATGTGGGTATCACCAATTTGTAGGGAGGTGCTAAAATTTTCACCAGTTCATATTATGATCCAGTATTTTTGTAGACAGAAAATGTACATACAGTATGATGCAAAAGTCATAAGCACCCCTAGAATGGTAGATTTACACAGTGGACAGTAACGAAGTACATTTACTTGAGTACTGTACTTAAGTATATTTTTTTGAGTATTTTTACTTTACTTGAGTATTAATTTTTTGGTGAACTTATGACTTTCACTCCACTACATTTCAAAGACAAATATTGTACTTTCGAGGAAGCTTGACATTACTCGTTCCTTTTGGATCAGCATTAGGTTTGAGCAAACGAGTATCCGTTACGGATGAAGCATTGTTGATGAGTAAAAAGCATGATACGAGTATAACTCATCAATATCTGTGCTCGTGCTGAAGGAAAATCCTCATTGGATAACTAACTGTCTTCAGGATCTGTAATTGGTCAGTCACACAGAGTGCCCGCCCCTCCCTACACAGACACTACAACCAGAGTTCTCTGTCTGCAGCCACTCTTGCACACACACAGACAGTGACTGACTGATGTCTCTGTGCTTGGCTTCACTCTAGCTCACTGCTCTGTTCAGTACTCCTTAGGTTTTCTTCAGCTTGTCTCTATTTTGGTTTGTATGATATTTAAAGTTATTTGGTGAACTGGTGTCGTAACATACGCGGTGCATTTGACAAGACAGAGCTGAAAACAGCTTGTGTCACGTCGGTCACTGCCTCCACTCTGGTCAAGGTTTTTTTTTACTGTCTGCTTTCTCTTAGTTTGGCTGCTGATATGAAGTCAGTTGGAAAACTTTGCTCGTACTGAATGCGGTGCTTTTGAGAAGAATACAGTGTGCAAGCCTGACATATAAACAATACATATAGCAACTTCTGATTAATCCATATCAATTTCAAACTTAAAATAATGTACAGATTTAAGCCCCACCCACTTCTGATTAAACCACGCCCAGTTCTGGGTTAGGCCCCACCCACTCCAAGTACAAATAAGGATACAGATAATTCAGATGGTTGAACAGATACAGATACAGATACAGATAGTGAAAATATCATTTGCACTTTTGAATACTTTAGTATTTTCAAAAGTAAGTACTTCAGTACTTTAACTTGAGTAAACTTTTGACTGAGCAACTTTTACTTGTAGTTGAGTAAATTTTGACCACGAGTATCAATACTTTTACTTAAGCACTAGAGTTGAGTATTTTGTCCACCTGTGGACTGGACAAAAAATGAGTCACCTGTGAATTAAACCTACCTTTTACGTATGATACTCAGGCAAGCATGAATTAACAGTGGTGATTCATTTAGGCATGGCCTGGACACGTTTCTGAATGTTGGTGACATCATTGTTCAGCCACTTTTGCATCAAAGAATTGCTCAATTCAACCACATTACATGGATGCCTTTCTTGCCATTTTACTCATTGTTCCAAACTATTCAAATCTGGGGATTTTCTGGAGCCAGTTGAGATGTGTGAATGCCCCAGAATGCCAATCAGTCACATTTGTAGCCCTGTCAATACAAGGATATGAATGTTATGTTTCTTGGCAAGGTAATTAGCAAAAGGCAAAACCTGGTTGTGCAACAGCTCCGTGTAGGCATTATGGTTCAAATTTACTGTGACCTCAACCAAAGATTGCATTCTAAATAAAACCCCTCCAGAACATCACAAAACCTCATCCAGCTTAAAGTACACCTGGCATGCAGTCTTCATTGAAGGCTTCTTGAATTCTACAATGAACACAACCTTTAGCATCATTCACATTCAGGCAGAAACCACATCCCTCTAATCAGATAACACATTTCCAGTCATGAGCAGTTAATTTTTTTGTATCTCTTCACCCACTACAACTGGGCAGCTTTGTGAACATAAGTGAGTAACTTGTGAACCAGTCTGCTCCATATGTTCATACTATGCAGTTTCCTGTAAAGTGTTCTTTCAGAAATAGGTTGTGAAGACCTGCATTGATTTCTAGAAGTAATTATTGCCTGGAAATGAAGCCATTTTTATTTACAATCTCTCAAAATCCATGGGGGTCCCTGTTCAGCAGTTTTGGCTTGCGTAGAGAATTTCCTGTAGACTGGGATTTTTGTCACTGCTAGTAGATGTGTTTTACCATACGCTTCAATACACCTGCAAATTCAGCTACTTCCTTCACACTCTGACTCAATAATAGGAGCAAAAATGTAAAAATTTTCAGTGCAATACTTGTGAAAATGTGTACTTGTAAATATCCAATACGTGTGCTAGTGCATACGCTATAATATATGCAATGTGTGCTAGTGAATACGCTATACTTAAACATGTGCTAGTGAATATGCAATACTGAAACGTGTGCTAGTGCATACGCTATATTTAAACATGTGCTTCTGCATACGCAAAACTTAAACGTGTGCTAGTGAATATGCAATACTGAAACGTGTGCTAGTGCATACGCTATACTTAAACATGTGCTTGTGCATACGCTATACTTAAACATGTGCTTGTGCATACGCTATACTTAAACATGTGCTTGTGCATACGCTATACTTAAACATGTGCTTGTGCACACGCTATACTTAAACGTGTGCTAGTGAATATGCAATACTGAAACGTGTGCTAGTGCATACGCTATACTTAAACATGTGCTTCTGCATACGCAATACTTAAACGTGTGCTAGTGAATATGCAATACTGAAACGTGTGCTAGTGCATACGCTATACTTAAACATGTGCTTGTGCATACGCTATACTTAAACATGTGCTTGTGCATACGCTATACTTAAACATGTGCTTGTGCACACGCTATACTTAAACGTGTGCTAGTGAATATGCAATACTGAAACGTGTGCTAGTGCATACGCTATACTTAAACATGTGCTTGTGCATACGCAGTACTTAAACGTGTGCTTGTGCATACGCAGTACTTAAACGTGTGCTAGTGCATATGCAATACTTAAACGTGGGCTTGTGCATACATAATACTTAAACATGTGCTAGTGCATATGCCATACTTAAATGTGGGCTTGTGCATACATAATACTTAAACGTGTGCTAGTGCATATGCCATACTTAAACTTGGGCTTGTACATACATAATACTTAAACGTGTGCTAGTGCATATGCCATACTTAAACGTGGGCTTGTGCATACATAATACTTAAACGTGTGCTAGTGCATATGCCATACTTAAACGTGGGCTTGTGCATACATAATACTTAAACGTGTGCTAGTGCATATGCCATACTTAAACTTGGGCTTGTGCATACGTAATACTTAAACATGTGCTAGTGAATATGCAATACTTAAACGTGGGCTTGTGCATATGCAATACTTAAATGTGTGCTGATGCATACACAATACGTAAACATGTGCTTGTACATATGCAATATATAAACGTGTGCTAGTGCATACACAAAATTAAAACACAAATACTTTATGTATACAATGTACATAACATATAACATAGAGTCAAATTATAGAGTTAGCTTTGGCACTGTGGCTCTTAGAGCCAGTGGCAAAGAGTTACTACAACTTGGATTAGAAGAATCAGTTCTTTTAGAGTCAATCCTCCACTTCTAATTCACACCTGTAATGCAAATAAGTTAGGTAGTATCTTAAATGTATTGTTATTGCATATTGATTTTTGGACATACAAGATATTTTTTTCCCGTCTGGTGCTAGAAAAGTTCATGCTTCCTTGTGCTGTCTGGAATTATGTAATAGAGAGTATGATGCTGTATATTACAGGGGACTGGAGCCAGACAGCGGGGCATTCCAGAGAGACATCAAACTATTTGTTGTTAAATTGGCAGCTCATTAAATCAAACCCCTGCTAGAGTTATGATTTGCATCCTTGCCATGAGCTACACCTTGACACAACAGTAAAGGACTCTACAATAAAGATCTCAACAAAGATGATTTAGAGTACACGTAGTCTTCACATTATATAAAACAGTGGGATGTTTCCTATATCATACCATACAGTACAGAGTCTGTGTGTGATGACAACTGTAAAAACATCACGAAAGAGTAAGATCTTCATCAGACATGCTAATCTTAGGTTGTCATCTGGATGCGTCAGGACATGTTACATTAGGACTGAACAGAAAAGATGTGTTTTTTTAAATGTTTTTCTTAACTTGGGTTCATGTTGCAGGCGAGAAGTCTGTAGTTTGTGTCTGGAATTTTCAAATGTTAAAATAAGTGTCTGGCTGTCACGGCCTGGCTGCCAAACCGCCCGTGGTTCACAGACGGATTAACACAACGACAGAGACACCACCACATTGCCGCAAGATTACAGAAACTTTCCCATTCTGCTCTGCAATAATCACACCAGCTGGCTCAGATCTCTCAGCACGTAACCTGCTTGTCCACATGTCCAGCAGAGCTGATGATGGAGACAGATGCAGCTCTGACTCCGGGTCACTGCCTGACAAACACTGACTCACGTTTTCTGTCACAATTAACTTTGTGTGCTTATTTACAGCAGGCTGTTGATAACAGTGCTCGAACTATGATCTTACAGGCCTCAGGGAAAAAAAACAATGGTGACCATAAAATTTTACAATCTCATTTGCTTGTTTACTCACTATTGTTATAGTAGGAGACCATGCTGAGAATACATGGAAAGAAATGAACAGAAAGTTTTTCGAGAGATATTTAAGATTCTGCACCATTCCATTTATAAATAATCAATGCATCAATGTCTATGTGTACTCTTTCATCAAGTAACAGGGAACATCCAGGACTAAAAAGTTAGGAGATTTTAGTCCATAAACAACCTCAATACACACTATTAATCACTAGAATAAGTTAGTAAGTAAGTCAGTAAATAAGTAAAATTTATTTAAATAGCACTTTTCACAGACTCAGGCCACAAAGTGCTTTACAAAAGAGACATACAAAGCATTTAAAAAATCAAGTAAAAAAGAATAAGAGAAAATACAATAAAAAACAAACACACATGAAGTAAAACAACACAAGAACAG
>BRDA01006416.1:23851-49022 GCA_036984385.1 Crenuchus spilurus
GGTCGAATTTATTTATTTCTTAGACTTTGGGAAAAATTACAAGAGTCATGCCCCAAATCATAAAACAGGCCAGGGTCTCAAATGATCCCGTCTCCTTTAATTTAATTGGGAATGACAATGTCTTGTTATGAATGAAATAGCTACAATATAAATAAACTCCGTTATAATCTGTTCTGACTTTCTATCAATCAATCAATCAAAATTTATTTATATAGCGCTTTTTACAATGGACATTGTCACAAAGCAGCTTTACATAATCAGTATCAGACATTTTGATTCTAAGCCCAATGTGAGCAAGCCGAGGCAACAGTGGCAAGGAAAAACTCCCTCAAGGCTGGAGGAAGAAACCTTGGGAGGAACCAGACTCACAAAGGGGATCCATCCTCCTCTGATCAAACTACTGATACTGGTAGAGATTTACATCCTTAGTTAAATGTAACATGCAGTAAATGTAGTAGCATTAGAGCTTCAGTCCGATCTTTCTAACATTTAACTGAGTCTCCACCTTCACATGTGACTTTAGGGAGAGAAGAGACTGAGATTAATAAGAGCTCTGAATAACACTCCCTTCTGTTACCAGATAACAGGAACCATAAAACAGCCCAAGATAATAAGACGACTACGAACCCAACCCAGACCATTTAATCTGATCACCAGTCCTCAGGAAATGACCGAGTGGATCTCAAATCTGTTCAAAGCAGGTTTAAATACATCACGAAATGTTTCACTTCACCTCCACTTTTTAAATACTGTTTTATTCTGGCCAAACAGTGAGCATTTACTTTATATTATGTAATTTTAAAAAAATAAAATGTAATAAAAATACATATATAACACTTTAAATATTAGAATTCTAGCTGATTAACCTTCAAAAGCATTAATACATCACAATGTTTTGACAAATAATACTATTTATAAACTGCAGGAACTGATGCTTAGCTGTATTTCCAATAAAACATGCAAATTTTAAAGACTTGTTCTATTAGACCAGGGTGATAAATCTCTAAATTCAGAAATTATCAAATTAATTACTATATATCTGCTCAAACAATGTGTAATTAATTATATATTATATTAAAAATAATATAATATTATAAAAACAGTTGTATACTGTGAAAATGTAAGAAATGTATTGTGCTATTTGAAATCCAAATTTTACTAAAGCGGTCAAAAGTGTGTATTTACACTAGGTTCTCTTGGAGTGGAGGAGTCTAATGGCTGAAAACATTACAACACTGCCATCTAGTGGTCAAAGGTTTAAACAAAATGAATTTACACCATTGTAAATAAAATACAATGAATTTAACTATTCGTTATAAATTAATATTGTGTTTTTGAGAATCAATATCACAAAATATAGCACTGATATGAAGTGAATCAATATTATTGCACAGTACTAATATAAACTTTAGTTAAGCAGTTCTGTTGAGCACCATCACTGAGCAGCTCTAATAGCACAGCAAGTCAGAACATATTTTTGGACCTGACCTTTAGACCTTTACAGAGTGGTCACATGATAATGAAGATATTAAACATCTATCAGAGCAAATGCAGAGTTCAAACATCAGGAACATTTATAAAGACTATAAACCCCAACTGTTCAGGATCAAGACATCTGTACAGAATATTATAATATATTAAATCATATAAAAATACAGTAATATATTATTAAGCTTGATCCAATGTGCAGGTTTTACTAAAAACTGATGAAAAAGTATGTTTTTTTTTATATGCAAATGGAAATGCCATATATGGACTGTATTTAAACGGTACATTTTGAAAGTAAGTGTTTACATATGGCTTTAAACTTAAGGTTTTCTATAATATATCCACTTTAATACATCACACTTCAGGATCACACAGAAATGGCAAACTCGTCTTTACTGAAGAGCGCCATAAAGTCAGTGTCAGCTGTGATAGTAATGCAGTCACCAAACACGAGCTGCGATTGGCTTCTGAAGAGATCTCAGATTTTATACAGAAAAGAAAAACTGACCCAAGATCAGAGAAATGCATCCGTGTTTTGTATAAAAAGCTAGAACAAAGCAAAGTTGGTTTTCAATAATATCGGAGGATTTAAATGGGAAATTCATCTTATATCACACTTTAGAACAATTGACCTGTCTGCACGCCAATTCACCCATCATCCACTTCGTGAAAACATGTAAAAAAATCTCTTATAAAATTCAAATATTAACTGATAATTAACCACAAATAAGCTTTTACGGTCTTGTATTTTTGTGACAATTGTCACATTGACACGAGTGTACTCAGACAGGTAAACTGTGCTTTAGTGCGAGATAAATTGAACATCACCTTTAATTCAGGAGTGAGCGAACTGACAGATCAGACAGATTACTTAAGTCAAACACTTAACGGATAGTAATGCATCTCTAAAGTTGAGAATATGGTGAAAACAATCATAGTTTAATTCAGAAAGATACTGTCATTTTAGATTCATCACAAAGTAACATTTCAAGTCTTTTCTGTTTTATTTTGACACTGTTTGAATAGTAATTTACCATTACATACATTTTCTATATATTATCACTTTTCATGAGTTATAAGCCAAACTGATTAACAATTAAATGAACTTTTTCCACCTTACTCTCACTTTTAGAGATCCTTTGACTTAAGTAATGAACTTTAATTCTTAAGTCTGAATGCCTCTTTTAGTCTCAGAGTGTTTGACCTTGTCAGCTGTCAATTGTTTTTCATATTATAATAATTTTTGGAGATACACTGGTATCTGCCCAAATGCAGTGAAATAAACTTGTTTTTAACAACTACAGTAAACTTCTCTAGTTAATAAGGATTTTCTCCACTTTTTCAGTCCCAATATCTGTATGTACATCACTTCTATTAAAAGCAAAAGGATTATGTTGAAAACAGCAGGAAATACATAAAATAAACATTCAAATAAACAATAATGTGTATATGTATATAAATATTAAACTTGACAGATATGCTAATAGAATTAGCTGTGCTAATTTAATTGTGTTAAACGACAAGTTTTATAGAGACAAAGCTTTAAATAATGTAAGACTAATAAAGTAAAAGTCTGATCAACAGAAAAGAGAAAAATAAACACACAAGAAAAATAAACATACAAAGTGAGAGAATCCAGCTTTAGCTAATGAGGTTAGCTTCTGACAGTAATTTGTAATTCCACCTTAAATCCGGCAGATTTAGCACTGTGCGGTCTCAGCGGGCGGACTATAACAGCGGCGGATTTAAGGTTGACCGGAGAGTTCCGATCAGCAGTTGAACTCAACACAGAGGCTGTTAGCCTGACACTGACTCACCTGCGCAGAGGTGGACAAACACCTGGCGAGGCTACCTGCAGGTCTGGCGATTCTGGAGAACATTCTGCTATACTTTAACTGGGTTTTTTTATGTAAAACTGAAATTATGTGTTAACCCCTCACTGTGACTCCAACGTCCTCTACACAGAGACAGCACAGCGGACAAACCGAACCTTATTACCGCTCACCGCCTCTCTGATTGGTAAACGCCTCAACATGTCGCTCTATGATTGGTCAAAAGAGCCGTCAATCGTCTCTGATGTGTCGTCATCGTACGACTGTAGGCAGGATCCGGCACTATTGGCCAATTTTTCCAACGTCACGCAAAATAAGCCGCCCACACGACGGACGCGTTCTGTTAAACTCGCTCAGTACTCTAAAGTAGTGCAGTAGACTATAAACTAGCATAGTGCAGATACACTCTGCAGCCGTGTTCTGTTTGTCTTGTTTTCTAGGCTTCAGCAACACTTTGTACATAAATTGCTATCCAGTGTGGCAATACAACACAATAAACTATTGTTTTCTCCATATATTCTATTTGTATCTATATTTAAGACATGGACTGTATTATCGGGTGCTAGCCTGCTACAAGCAACCAGAGACAGATGGCATTGGAGAGAAGTGACTCGTCTATGCAGCCTACCATCGCGAAGCGATGACGGCGTGTGACATGACATGACATCTATATTTTCATATATATTTGCATATCATTATATTCATGTTAACGATGTATATAGACACATTTTAATGTCGTAAATAAAAAAAAACTTTTACATGTTTTTAAAAATCGATGGTTCTGTATGTGATCGCTCAATAAACATGTTAAAATGTTCTGTCCAACCATTTGCTTCTGTCTGTTTTCATCCAACCAATCAATATCCACAACGCCATTTTGTGAACACCCCATTTTCTCGCTTTACCCCAACCAACTAATCAGCGACCAGCATTTGTGACAAACAGCCAATCAGAGGTGAGTGTCCGTCCCGCGCTGGCTATGTATTGGCGGGCGCTGCAGGAATGTAAAATATTCAACATGGAGACGGCGGTAGATAAGCTGGAGGCTTTGGTAAGCTCCTCTAAACAGTTAATTCTCTTTATTTCACACACAGAAACACCAAAACACTGTGTGAGACAGGTGTTCATAGTGTGTGGTGTTGGAGGAGACAGACTATATCCGATTTAAGTGACTGCAGGTCAGTGTTCTGTGTGATTTTACTGTCACAGTTAGCCGTTAGCCGTTAGCTGAGCTGTGAGGAGAGAAAATCCGCAGAACTGACTCAGAACCGCCACTGTAACACATTTATCACCAACACACTCACACTGCAGCCTCATTATCTCTATTACAGTCATTATCCGCTTACAGAAAACACCAAAAAAGCGCACGCTCAGCGGAGAGGACACACGAGCACGAGCAGTGCGCGCTCACGGCGGAGAGGCCCGAGGCGCGTTCATGAGACACAGGCATTCAACAGGAGCGCGCGCCGCACACCAGCAATAATAACTAAAAGAATCAGGATATTTAACAGCACACTGCATTGTTTACCTTAATCTCTCTAACACAGCTCATCAGGCGTATTACTCTGAAGTTACTCGGCTCTGTGTATTCAAATATGTTAAACCAATCAGTATCTCGAGATAACTCATGAACAGAAAGTACTCTGATTCTGGTGGGACTGGGCTTCTATAAAGTCCTCAACAATACTCAGAATTACAGATTGGGGATATGACAGGTTTTACACTATGTTTATTATTTCTCACATCTTATCTTAAAAAATATAAATTCAGTGGTTTGTATTCAACATTTTTCATACTGTGTTGCACTAAATCCAAATAAAACGCTAATTATAATGTCATTTTAATGAAACATTCAATTTGGAAGTGTTTCTAAGTAATGCTGATATTCACAGTCTGCTCAGATAAGGGCTTTGCGATGTAATTTATCACAATGATAACATAACAATGTTCATAATGTGAAGACACAGCTTACAATTTTAATGTAAAATATTATATGTATATTACAGGGATCCACAGAAATTAGATTTTTTTTTTTGCCAAAATAAAACATTTGGCTGAACACGGTTCTTCATTTCTGTAAACAATTATACAATTAGTAACTAAACTATTTCCCAAAATAAGTATTGTAGTTAGTCAGGAATTAATGCCTGGTAGTTTGTTTGACATCAGTAGGTTTAATAAAATGAGTTTAATGTATTATTTTTTAAAAATATTTTTATATTAAATAAATGCAATAGTAAATGAATATGTAAGATGATGCATATATGTTACATTATTACTGATATTTAATAAAAACCTAAAACTAAATAATGAAAACGTCTAAAATGAATGATGGATGTTTTGTGTGTTTAACGTGAGTGTCATTGGCTACAGACACTGAAACACTTAACATTTCTTCTGGTAATTGTGAGACGGTCCCTAACACTGCAACCTGTCGGAGTACAAACACAAAGCTAAGCGGCTGTATTCTGACTTCATCATAACAAGTGTAGTTTAGTAAAGGTTGTAGTTTGTCTTCTTCCATTTCACCACCAAACTTTAAATGTAATTTTACCTTGTTTTTAAAGTCATTTTTGCCAGAATAATTTCAGTTGCCAAGTGTCACGCGTGCGTGCATCATTTATTTATTTCAGGTTGTTTCTGTAAATTATGATGTAAATGTTCTTTTGGAGCAAACAGGATCCTGAGTCTTCTGTCTGTCCAGTGCCCCTTTTATGTTGTACTACTGGTAACCTTGTTATAAAAGCAGTGCAATGTTAAAAGGGCATTGGCCAGGTATTTTTCTCAAAGGTAGGGTCAGCGGTCAGATGAGCTGTGTAGGTGAAACTCTTAACGCTGTTAACAGGCGCTCTGACTTCATTGCACTACTGTATTGGACAGCTAGCAGTGCAATAGTATTGTCAAAGCGTCTGAAAGCAGCGGAACTAAAACTTCAGAGATGTTCTGGTCAATCTGAGGTGTTCAGTAACACACCCTGCATATTTCTGTGTGAGTTTGTGTGAGTGTAACCATGCCAAAGCAGTGCTGAAGTGTTGGGAAACCTTTTGTAAGGTCAGCTGTTTTGTAGTTAGTTTCATGCCCAAAATGGGGAACTCTAGGTAGGATCTATTTGTCTGTCTGGGAAAAACTGACTAGCCCTGTTAGTGTCTCACATGAGTCTGGAGCTGTTGTGTGCACAGATGTGTGTGTATGCATAACTCCAGCTAACCAATCAGAACGCAGCTGACGGTGTCCAGTTTAACCAATACTAGACTCTTGATCAGTTTGTGGGCGGAGTCTGAGGCTGAGACTAGATACAGCCTATCAGAGTAAAGGAGGGGAGGGGCTAATGCTATGCTTATTTATAAAGAACTTTATCTGCTTAAAGAAATCTGTTGAACCTGTAATTAGGGTTTACATGTTTAATGGTAAAACAGAATTTTTGTCTCAGAATCTAAACTGCGTTTATTGTTACACCCACTGAGTGTGTGTGTGTGTGTGTCAGAGAAGCTTTGTATGCTCCTAATTCCTGAGACCCTATCAGTATTGTCTCTGCTGTCCACTGTGTTCGGAGTAGTGCAATATTGCTTATAGGGTTTCAGGCTTTAGGTTTCTCCTTCGTCCTCTCAGCTGACCAGCGGGATCACTTCTGACTTCATTGTTATGCTGTTACATTTTTGAAGGACCTGTATATCACATGTATTTATTTATTTATTTATTTATTTACCAATTTCACATGATCTCTGTTAAGTCTTTAGAATAAACAGGCTGTTTTTGTTACTGTACCTTTAAGATGGATCTATGTAATTGATCTCTGTTCTGATTGGCTGTTCTGTACTATGCCCAACTCCAAAAAGTCTGGCTGAAAAACCCAAATGGGTGTGGCCAAACTGATATAAACTGATGTGTATATAGAGGGTTTTGTGACATGGCAACACCAATGCAGCTTAGTGTCCATATATGGACTGGTGATGTGAAAGGGACATTTTGGAGCAGCGTTTATGTACTAAATCAGACATTATTTATGAGAAATGAAAGTTTGTCTTCCCTCAGTAATCTGCTGTATTACTGTCAGTGATGCTGTTGTGCTGTTGTAGTTCCAGAAAGCAGAAGCAGATATAGACTATGTGGAAAAGCGGCTGAAGTTTGACTTCATGACGAGTGCTCGAGAGAACGGCACTGTGGAGGTGAGTCATAGTGAGGACATGTCTATTTACACATGACGTAAATGTGTGTCTCTGCCGATCAGGGGAGTATTCCACCAAGCCAGATAATTTAAGCCCAAAGTCAAACCTGTCCAAGCAGCAGGACGTTTCGGTTGGACAATCATTATTCTTGGGCTTAACCCTTTGGAGTTGGTGGCCCCACCTGCAGGGACAAAACCAAAATTCCGCATAAACACTCGTATAACTCTGCGAGATTTTATCCTAGAAACGAAACATACCCCGGAAACCTTAAAAAGTCTACTTTTCAAATATATATATATATTGAATCAAAATAGAAGTTTTTAAATATTTGTGAAAGGAGTCAGACAGCTGTGCATATTTTCCCGCCCAGTCACATACTGTCATTCATATGATAATGATATGGTAATTACAGATATTCCATTGGTGGCTTCCAGTGGCCTCGAATCTGTTATATGTGAATTGAACAATAGACCCCTCACCTGATTGTTCACACCTATCTCATAAATATTCAGTGTAGGGTTAGTGGCTGAGGAAAACGGAGTGTCGCCTCACATTTGTTAAGCTTTAGAAATAAAACCACATACAATGTCTAAAAGCTGTAATGAGCAGTGTGTAGCCAACACATCTGTTTATTCAGTTCTGAGCTCAAAAGTCTTGGCTAGAAATGTTTAGAGTGTTTTTATTCACAGTATATCAGCACATCTGAAAATATTAACTCCAGGGAGTTAAGCTATCTGGCTAACTTAGAAATCCTGCTTTGTGAAATACCCAGAGCATCAGTCTGTGATGAGATTTGTACTGGAGGAAGTGTAGACCTCAGATTAACCACTTCTGGTGACTTCATGGTCATGTGTGTCTCTGACCAAACCATTTTAATGGCTCGTACTGACACTCGTTCTCCTATGGAGGACCCCTCCTCTACCAGGGCTGATGTTTGATCGTCAGGAAGTAGCTCAGAGCCACACCCCGGGTTTAACAACACTATTTTACCCTGATCACATGTGGACTTATGGTACCACTTATACAGAATGCCCATTAATGCCAGGTGTGAACAGCTCCAGAGAAAACCAGATCATGAATTAAAGAATCTGTATCCCGGTAAAACCAAACATAAAGAGCTTTATTTCACTTTTTAAAGCATATTTTGCTTTCAGTTTCATAATTTGACAAGTTCACCAGTTTAATTGACCAAAACTGGCTTGTTTGATTTTCTATGAGAAAGTAAGTTCACCCAACATCATCTGAGAACAAACGTCTGCACATTTCAGTTCACATTATTTAACATAAAAAGCCAAAATGTTACCAGTGCAAAATGTCATGGTGTTAAATTCAGCAAACAAATAGAACTCAAATGACGTTTAAGTATTTTCTAGGTACAACATGTAATAACAGAAGACTGTATTTAGAATATAAATGTAAAGGTTTTATGGTGCAGCCTGTTTGATTTAGTTTAAGCCTCAGATTCTGGGTACAGTAATAGAGGTTCTGCACTAACTCGCTAACCTGCATTTCAGGGAAACCCGGTTCAACTGCTGGAGAACTTGACGGCGATTAAAGCCCGTCACGCCGCTCTGTGTGCGCAGGTGGAGGAGATCGCTGTGGAACAGAAACGCTCGATGGACTCGATCCGAGCTCACCTAAACACCACAGCGAAGCTGGTGGAGGAGCTGCAAAGCACGGCTGATATTCAGGTATGTTCATTGCATTCGGGAGTTTTCTGACTGGACATCAGATAACGGACTCAGTAACACAAGGGAGAGTCAACGTGGTCCACACTTCAGTTATATTAAAACGTCTGTTGGCTGCAGTGTCAATGCAATGCCTCTTCAGTTCATTTGACTGCAGTGCAACAAAACATTTGCATGAATGAAGAGCAGCGTGCAGTGATTTGTATTTTTGATATTTGAAAAGGGCACAAACAGGTTTTTGGACATCTGCACACGAAACGTGAAGTGGTACTCTTAAGGAAATTTCTTCCTCCGATGCATGCAAAGTCAAGCTCCGCCTCTTTTCTAACTGCTGCTGATGCATCACTGCCGGGCAGCCAATGAATTTGGAGGAAAGCGCAGGATGCCCAGTTGTGATGGATCACCTCGCAGATGCCAGAGCCAGCCGACGTTACTTGGTAGTGCTGGGGAGAGAGTGCCATCTTACCCACCCAAAGAGAGCACGGGTTCTCTCGGGCTCCGGCTGCCGATAGCAAGCAGCGTGATCGGGATTCAAACTCGAGATCCATCGTAGTGTCCGTGCTTTAATCCACTGAGCCACTGGTCCAGATGTTTTCTTCTGTGAGGAAACAAACTGATGAGGAATCATTGACTGATGTTCTGTTTTAGGTTCCTTCCCTCACTGAGGCAGAACAGGAGGCCCGAGATGCTCTCTGTTCATCAGTGGCTGCTCTTTCTGTGGAGGTCTGTCTGCAGAATTGATTTTTAATGTCTGATTTACACACTAATTGATAACATAAGTGTTATTTAATATATATAATCATACATTTAAATCCGCCTCTCTGTTGTTGCAGATGCCAGCTGAACCTGTCACTCAGGAGGAGTCCAACTGTAAGTCTGATCTTAATATTTAATAGATTTACTCTGAGGTTAATCATTCAGTACACTTTAGCCATCGTTTTGTTTTTAACCGGAATCTTTACCCAGGAAGAGTCGGATTGTATTTTAAAACATGTATCTCCTCTGTGTGTGCAGCAGCAGACGGACGGTGTGAGGAAGTGACGGATGTGGAGTTTGACAGCGTTCCTCGAAGCATCCGAGGAAACGTAAATCTAACTGACCTCAACACGCTCTACAAACAGCTGACTGAGCACTTTACATCAGAAAACAACAGGTGTGTGTTTGGGCAAGAACAACAACATATTTCCCAGAAGCCCCAGTTTACCGTCTGCTGTTCACACAACCACAACACAGCACACCAAGGAACTCAACCAGTGGCATAGAAACCCTATCGCCCCCTAGTGGTGTTTGGTGTAATTGCAGCATGTCACAGGCAGACCAACGCAGAAGTGTAAATACTAGTGCGTCGAGTCAACACGTCGCCTACGCTGAAGTATAAATTTGCCTTTACTGCCACAGTGCCTGTATTGACTTTGTAGCCAAAGGTTTCCAGACTGAATCTTGTATGTCTGTTGTTTTGTTCCGTCAGAGCGTCACTGAGTTCGCAGAAGATGAAGAAACTGAAAATGAAGGTCAGCGACGCTGCAGTTAAAACGCTACAGCACCTCTCGCTCATCCAGCTGGACAAGAAGGGCAACATCTCTCTGGCCTCAAGAGAGTGAAACTACAAAGTCACAGATTAAAAAAAAGATTACGTTAGCTTCACAACATCCACAGCACTCTGAACAAGCTCATGTCTGATACGTCATCTGTTATGATGCTAATGTTACTAACAGTAGAATGAAGCCAGTAGCAGGAAGTGAGAAGTATGAACCATGCTGATTGGTTGGTAACTGCGTCAGTTAGCTTGAGTTGGACAGTAAAGCGGATTAGAGTTTTGGCCTAAAGGGAATGTCCTCTGATGTTTCAAAGAATTCTGCAAAATTTAGTCACAGATCTTCAAGGTTTTGATGTGAAATGCTCCATTCCAGAGATTTCTTTACGGTGATGATGGTAACCAGACAATTTTCAACAAATATATCCTCTTTATTTACTCTCCAAACCCAGCAGTGAACCTAAACGTGTCTCCTGAGTGTTTGTCATGTTGATGATGATGAAATAATCTGAAAATAATCAGTTTTCTTTGAATATTTTGCCAAACAACACCATGCACGTGTCCCTCCACCATGAGTGGGTTTTAAAAATATGTTTTGACCAAGTTTGTCAACTTTCTGAGGTAACTTTTAGTGGCATTACACTCTTCAGACGTCTGGTTACTATCAAAACCACTGTGTTAAGGCTCAGAGTGGCTCAGCAGGCTAAGACGGCAACACTACGACCAGAGGATTGTGGGTTCAAATCCCGGTCATGCTGTTCACCATCAGTCAGGGCCCAAGAGAGCAAAAAAAAAAACACTCTCCCCATCACTTTCACACTACAGTCTGAGGCTCAGGCGTCTACTGATTGGTTCATCATAAATGGGAATCCCACACTTTCCTCCAAGTGTGTTGGCTCCTCAGTGATGGTGTAATCAGTGGTAGCTTGAAAAGAGGCAGAGGATGGGATGGGCTAATTGGCTAGTACTATATTGGGAGGTGTTAAATTGGCAAAAAAATACTGTTTATCTTAACCATGTAATTATGCAGAAATGATGGAAAATGGGCCTTTATAGAGACAAAACATTTGAAATGGACGTCTGCAGCCATTTTAGTTGATGTATCCATTGTGTGGATTTTTTAGCATTTCATAAAATACATTTCCAATGAAATGATGGAAGTTTGGGTAGCATGAATACGGTCCTCTGGAAAAGGTTATTTTTGTACAGATATTTTAAAAATGAGAAATAAACTATAAAACTGATGACTCGTTTAATCACCTGAAATAATGCGCATATTTAATATCTCATCTGTTAGAATTTTGGATAATTCTGCCTGTTTCTAGACATTAAAAGTCATTAAGTAGCTTTGCTTAAGATTGTTTCCCTGTGTATGAGCAGCTGACCTTGTGAAATAGGAGTTCATTTTGCACTGTGTTTATACTTTAGGAGATGATGAGAAACATTCCTCCCAAAAGCTTCATCATACCAGTCTTAACTGGTAGAGAGTGTTCAGTGTGATGCTCGCTCGACCACTTAACAGGATTGTATTTCACAAAGCAAGGTTTCTCCGTTTAGCCTGGGAACTTAAGCCCAAAGTCAAACCTGTCCAATGAGAAAAGAGCCGGACCGTTGTATTGGACAATCCTCAACTTTTAGCTTGTCAGGCTCGTTTAGAAGTAGGAATCGTGGTCCAGAAATGTTGGTGAATTCGGAAGAAAAAGCATCACTGGCTGGTGTTTAAGCTCTTGTGCTGCATTTATTTTATTCAAGCTTTATTAAAACAGAACAGTGTACAGCACTAATAACCAGACCGTCTCTTCTGAACAGTAATCACATCTCCAACATGGACATAAAACAAGAAAATATGAAAAGTATCAGAAATTACATTAAAATTGATCCAATACTGGAAACTAAAGTTTTTAACTGGCTGTGGAAACATTAATAATGACAAATTAGTCACACAAATCTGATAAATTTACCATCAATTAGTGAAAAACACATTAAGACTCATTTACAGCAACTTTCACAGACACGGAGCAACTTTTAAGCAATTATAGTTGCTTCAAACACATGAAACTAAACTGCCTTTGAAGTGTACGATGGAAAACATCCTTATGATCAGATTCATGCTGTATGTAATTCCCAGCATGCCTTCTGCCAGTCTCATATGTAATGTGAAATACAGTCAAGTGCAAACGTTTGTGCACCCCTGGTCAAAAGACCCTTTTAGTAAACTTTTGACCTCTACAGAGAACGAATGAGAATATTTTCTGCATTTTTAAGTGTTTAACACATTTAATCAAATTTAATTTCTCTCCAGAATGTTAAATGTCAGTAAAGTGTTAAAATGTGCAGATGTTTTGTTTTCTGTAGATGATGATTCACTTTTTTACACGTAAAACATCAGTAAATACACAAGTTTAACCACTAACTTTTACACACCACTGTATCACACAAGAACAGCTTCCCTACTTGTATTAATAAACACCTTATACATACTTCATCATCTTTTAGAAAGTACTGAATGAGGGCCCAACAGAGAATGATCTAGAATCTTGTAAATGATTAAACTGTCAAACAGGCATAGGATACAGAACAGTGTTGGAAAAATCACAAAATGCATAAAGATTAAAACATTACATATGCGTTAGCATAACTCCGGTTTAACAGAACCTGATGAATAAAATATGTGCTATAAATAAATATATAATAAAGAACTCAAAGTACTTCAGTCAAACCTGCACATCATCCAGAGAAATTAAGGATGACATCACTAATAAACTGAAATACGCTCAACTGTTCAAATAACAACAGTGTTTTATTTGGAAACTGATAATAGAACATTAATAAACAAGAGCTGATTAAATGAGTATAGTAATGATAGTGAGTAGTAGTAATATAGTGAGTATAGTGATCATGAAACAGTAGTGATAGTAATTATACAGTAAGCATAGTAGTGATAAAGTGATGCAGTATTGATAGAGTATAGTAGTGATACAATGAAATAAGTGATAGTAATGATGAGTATAGTAGTGATATAGTGAGTATAGTAATACAGTAAAATAGTGATAGTGAGTATGGTAGTGAGATAGTGATAGTAATGATGCAGTAAGTATAGTAATAGTAATGATATAGTAGTGATAAAGTGAGTATAGTGATACAGTAAAATAGTAATGATAGAGTGAGTATAGTAGTGATAGTAATGATATAGTGAGTATGGTAATGATACAGGAAGTATAGGAGTGAGTAATGATATAGTGAGTATGGTAATAATACAGGAAGTATAGAAGTGATAGTAATGATATAGTGAGTATAGTAGTGATATTGTGAGTGAGTTATATAGTGAAATAGTAATGATACAGTAAGTATGGTAATGATACAGTGAGTATAGTGTAAGTAAAGTGATTCCAGCCATTGAACAGCAGAGTGTTTGTAATTGAAAAGTTATTGCTGTAGAAGTGATGTAGGAGAATTTACTGTAGATTATTATTACAGATGAAAGTTTATGTGAATGAGGAGCTGGACTGAACCAGAGTGGATTCACTCTTGGTCTTTTAACGGCTCCAGTCTGATCACTCTGGAGAAAAACAAACACAAATCAGATAATCAGACAATTTCGGACTTTTATAACAGTTTATCACAAAGCAGCTTTAGAGAGTTCTGGGTCCAAACCCCATCAGCACTTAATATGGACACTTAAGATCAGCTGAGATGCTGTGAAACCTCCCGCCACAGCTTAGGTTCCCTCACATCTCTCAGTCCTCGTCCGCCGTTGTTTATCCCCACGCTGATGTACTGTCACTCATGTTTGTTGTTCAGGTCGTGTATAGTCTTCAGGTCAATGTTTCGTCACAGTCAAGTTTTAAGTCTGATTCATAGTCAGGTTTGAATTCTGTCTCGCTCCGATTCCACGCTGCCTCCGCCTCCTCCACCCTTTTCGGACAGATGCTCGGTTCCAGGATCACAGAGGTAATCGCTTCAGAAACATTGAAGTGAGGTTTTCTCAGCTGTGATTATATCTGTGATGTACCTGTGAGGTTGAGTCGAGGTCATGTGACTTCTTGCCTCTGTTTTCTCTTCCTTTTCATTCACAGCACTTACAAACATAAACCTACCTGTTATTAAATGTGCGTTCAGGAAAACATCTCAAAGACCTTAAAGTCACTCTGTAATATTTAAACTCAGTTTGTAAGTCGTTACTGTGCTCAGTAGAAAGTAGCAGGCAATGATATAGTGAGTATAGTAAGTGTGTTTGTTGTACAGTGGTGTGAAAAAGTGTTTGCCCCCTTCCTGATTTCCTGTTTTTTTGCATGTTTGTCACTTAAATGCTTCAGAACATCAAACCAACTTAAATATTAGTCAACACAATTAAATACAAAATGCTATTTTTAAATGAAGGTGTTTATTATTAAGGGAGAAAAAAAAAACCAAACCTACATGGCCCTGTGTGAAAAAGTGATTGCCCCCTAAACCTAATAGCTGGTCGGGCCACCCTTAGCAGCAACAACTGCAACCAAGCATTTGCGATAACTTGCAATGAGTCTTTTACAGCATTGTGGAGGAGTTTTGGCCCACTCATCTTTGCAGAATTGTAATTCAGCCACATTGTAGGGTTTTCGAGCATGAACGGCCTATTTAAGGTCATGCCACAGCATCTCAATAGGATTCAGATCAGGACTTTGACTAGGCCACTCCAAAGTCTTCATTTTGTTTTTCTTCAGCCATTCAGAGGTGGACTTGCTGGTGTGTTTTGGATCATTGTCCTGCTGCAGAACCCAAGTTCGTTTCAGCTTGATGTCACGAACAGATGGTCGGATATTCTCCTTCAGGATCTTTTGGTAGACAGCAGAATTCATAGTTCCATTTATCACAGCAAGTCTTCCAGGTCTTGACGCAGCAAAACAGGCCCAGACCATCACACTACCACCACCATACTTTACTGTTGGTATAAGGTTCTTTTTCTGAAATGCAGTGTTTTTTACACCAGATGTAATGGGACACACACCTTCCCAAGAGTTCAACTTTTGTCTCATCGGTCCACAGAATGTTTTCCCAAAAGTCTTGGGGATCATCAAGATGTGTTCTGGAAAAACTGAGACGAGCTTTAATGTTTTTTGCTCAGCAGTGGCTTTCGTCTAGGAACTCTGCCATCCAGGCCATTTTTGCCCAGTCTCTTTCTGATGGTGGAGGCATGAACACAGACCTTAAATGAGGCAAGTGAGGCCTGCAGTTCTTTGGATGTTGTTGTGGGGTCTTTTGTGACCTCTTGGATGAGTTGACGCTTCGCTCTTGCTGTAATTTTGGGCGCCAGGCCACTCCTGGGAAGGTTCACCACTGTTCCATGTCTTCGCCATTTGTGGATAATGGCTCTCACTGTGGTTCACTGGATTCCCAAAACTTTGGAATTGGCTTTATAACCCTGTCCAGACGGATAGATCTCGATTACCTTCTTTCTCAATTTTTCCTGAATTTCTTTGGATCTCGGCATGATGTGTAGCCTTTAAGGATCTTTTGGTGGACTTCACTTTGTCAGGCAGGTCCTATTTAAGTGATGTCTTGATTGAGAACAGGTGTGGCAATAATCAGGCCTGGGTGTGGCTGGAGACAATGTACTCAGGTGTGAGAAACCACAGTTATGTTTTAACAAGGTGGGCAATCACTTTTTCACACAGGGCCATGTAGGTTTGGATTTTTTTTCTCCCTTAATAATAAACACCTTCACTTAAAAATAGCATTTTGTGTTTACTTGTGTTGTCTTTGACTAATATTTAAATTGGTTTGATGTTCCGAAACATTTAAGTGTGACAAACATGCAAAAAAACAGCAAATCAGGAAGGGGGCAATCACTTTTTCACACCACTGTATATGTTGAATAAATAAATGTATGTTATTGCTGTAGAAGTGATGGAGGTTTATATGAATGCGGACCTGGACTGAACCTGACTCAGCAGTACATTCCCTTTATGTAAAATAAATACGATGAATCTACGGATTGGTTATTGAAGAACAGAGCTGATAACTTACCTGAGGTAGCGCTGTCACTGCTTCCTTGACTCACTGGCCTCCCACTACGATCTCCTGTTGAACACCCACACCTGAACACAGCACAGATTATTTATTTATATAGAAAAAACAAATGTATTAAGTAAACACTGTTAATATTCCTATGTGGACAATAAACTACAGAAACAGCTTGGTTCACTGTTTCTGTGATGTCACAAAATGCTGCAGGCTGCAACCAATTTTATCCCCTTCACAATGTAGTAGTAGCCAATTAACTCATCCCATCCACTAGGGGGCTCTCCCCATCACTTTGCACTGTCCCTGACTCTAGGAGGGTGAAGACAAGCACAAGCCTCCTCCGTTGCATGTTATACAGTCACCACCTCTTTTCAAATTTTTGCTTTCTTGGGCCCCGGCTGTTGATGGAAAACAGCATGACCGGGATTCTAACTCGCGATCCTGATCATAGTGTCAGCGTCTCAGCCTGCTGAGCCACTCGAGGCCGATCATATTTTAATTTTAGTAGATGACTACATATAAAATTAATGATTAAAGATACCTTACCTGCATAAAATGTAATTATACTGTATTGTAAATTGTAACTAACGGAAGTCTTAAAATTATACATTAAATTAAAAGGGATGCTGGAAATGGATACTGACGCTTCTAGATCTTTAGAGCATCTGTGGTTTTCCTTCTGCTCCTCCACCATCCACAGATCTTCATCCAGGCTGGAGTGAGCTCTGTGGGTACAACAGAGTTAGAATGTACACGTGAACACTTTTACGACTTGTCACTGAGATGGACATCCACCGCTCCACAAACACATCTTTAACAGAAATGCTAAGTCTGTACTGAAAAGTGAAGCTCTGAACATTGTCGCTGTTAGCAGTGATGATAAAATCCTGCTGAATTATTTCTGACTTGTAGTTTATTAAAACAAGCAGATATTATATTTATTATCATCTGAATTTGAGGTAAAGTTACAGTCAGACTGTGTCCATACAGAACAAACATCTATGTAAATGTAATTAAAGACGTAAATATGTTTAAACAGTATATCCTGCCGACAGAACTACCTTTCAGTTTCTTCTGAGGTCTCAGGAATGTCAGAGGATCGGCCAACCTCTGACCTCTGAGCGGGGTCACCACGGTTCAGCACTGCGGAGATAAAACATCTTCATCTTTATTTACAATCAAAATGACAGTCACACCTCTCATAGACAGACAGATAGAAACAGACAGAGACACAGACACAGAGAGACAGACAGACAGATAGAAACAGACAGACAGACAGAGACAAAGACAGACAGACAGATAGAAACAGACAGACAGACAGATAGAAACAGACAGACAGACAGATAGAAACAGACAGACACAGATAGACACAGAGACGCAGACAGACAGAGACGCAGACAGACAGACAGAGACACAGACAGACACAGAGAGACAGACAGAAAGAGACGCACACAGACAGACAGATAGAAACAGACAGACAGACAGAGACACAGAGAGACAGACAGACAGAGACAGAGAGACAGACAGACAGAGACACAGACAAGAGACAAACAGACAGACAGAGACACAGACAGACAGATAGAAACAGACAGACATACAGAGACACAGACAGACAGACGCACGGATAAACAGACAGAGACACAGACAGACATACAGAGACATAAACAGACAGAGACACAGACAGACGAATAAACAAACAGACAGAGACACAGAGAGACAAACGCAGAGAGACAGAAACAGACATACAGAGACACAGACAGACAGATAGAAACAGACAGACATACAGAGACACAAACAGACAGAGACACAGACAGACAGACGCACGGATAAACAGACAGAGACACAGACAGACATACAGAGACACAGACAGACAGAGACACAGACATGTTCATTCAGAGAATATTTTAGATCATTAGAGTTTACTATTGTTTTGTTACTATTATTATTATTATTGTTGTTATTATTATTATTATTATCATTATTATTATTATTATTATCATTATTATTATCATTATTATTATCATTATTATTATTATTATTATCATTATTATTATCATTATTATTATTATTATTATTATTGTTGTTATTATTATTATTGTTGTTATTATTATTATTGTTGTTATTATTATTATTATTATTATTATCATTATTATCATTATTATTATCATTATTATTATCATTATTATTATCATTATTATTATTATTATTATCATTATTATTATCATTATTATTATCATTATTATTATTATTATCATTATTATTATTGTTAAAGTTTGACTATTTTGAGCTGTTAAACCTCTCTCAGGTAGATCAGACTGTCCTAGATCAGGTGTTGTCCTGTCGTCTTCTTCTTCTTCTTCTTTAAATGACTCCTGCTTATCCATCTGCTCTTCACATGCCTCCTCTTCCCCATCTGGCACACCATCTTCACCTGTACAGAGAAACATCATCACACACAGAACGAACCAGAATCACAGCTGCTAATAATCATTCATCATCAATTGGCTCCACCCACACTGAGCGTTATTATCAGGATAAAAAGTGTGAAACTCTGTAAACATCATCTACTAAGATTTAATTATGAGCTTTCAAACCATCTTCACACGCACAAAACAAAGAAAATTCATCTCACTGGTTTGTGCTCAGGACACTGGAGAGGTTAAGCCTTTAAAATAGCATCCTCACTTATATCTGACATGTGATGAAGGCCTGAAATATGACCTGAAATGTCAGGTTTTTACTTAATAAAGTGAGTTTTGTTTTGATCGATGATGCAAAGCACCTACATACAAACACAGGAAGTGAGGTAGATGTGCTTACCTTCCTCACTGACTGCTGGCTGATGTGAAAGCGGATTCATATCTGAATTTTTGGATGTGCAGCTTTTTTGCTCTTCCTCACACATGACATTCACTCTGTTTACTTCACCTACAGAAGAGAAGAACGGGAACACTCCAAAACACAAAACGAGACCCTAAAACTCCCAACTTCCTCTCCTGCTGCTTAATAATAACATCCCATCCATATTAAGTAGGCTTTATCATACTGATTGTTGTCACAGTCTCTCAGAGAGCACAGACTACATAGCAGGTCTCCAGCTTACGTGTAAAGATGTACAATATAAGTGCAGTTTTGAACCCTTCCAACATCTTCACCAGGGTTTAGTTTATACAGCACCTTTCCTCAACACTTTACAACCAGCAGGGGGGAAGCTCCCCAGTCTGTAGTCTAGAGTCTCCAGTAAAGAGAGGGCCCTAATAATAAACCTTAGGAGGCAGATCAGGATAATATTAGGTTATAATGTAACAGAGTAAACCCTGAGCTGTCTTACCTGGAGCAGTGTGTGTGTCTGTGTCATCACTGCGCGTCTGGCTGCTGTTCCGAGTCTGTGTGTCTCTGGCGGTGCTGAATTCCTGGTTGTCGGTCGTGGGTGTGTCCGTCTCCTCTACAGAAATCCCCTCCCGTCCGGGGGTTTGCAGTAAAGTGGACTGTGACAGATCCTCCTGTGCCAAGATTAAACAAATGTTGCAGTCAGAGACAAGGTGCATTATGGGACTGGGCCAGTTATGATCATGCAATGTTTACTGATTATTAATGATCATGTGGGCCCAGAGTGGCTCAGCGGGCAAAGACGCTACCACTATGACCCGAGGATCGCGAGTTTGAATCCCGGTAATGCTGTTCGCCATCAACAGTTGGCACAAATTGGTGGGTAGATGGCGCTCTCATTATCACTTTCACATTGCAATGTCCGCTGGCTCAGGCATCTACTGATTGGTCCAATTGGAGCTGGGGTCCTCCGAGTGCGTTAGGCTCCCCAGTGACGGTGTATCAGTATGAAGTGTGTGTGTATGAAGTGTGTTGATTGTAAAGCGTCCTTGGGTGTCTAGAAAGGCGCTATATAAGTGTAATGTGTATGTATGTGTATGTATGTATCAGCGGTGGTTTGAAAAGAGGTGGTGGCTGCATCACATGCAACGGAGGAGGCTTGTGCTTGCCTGCACCCTCCTAGAGTCAGGGACAGTGCAAAGTGATGGGGAGAGGCCTAACGGAGGGGATGGGCTAATTGGCTACCACTACATTGGGAAGGGGATAAAAATGGGCAAAAACCTAGAAATAAATTAAATTATTATTAATGATCATGTAAATATCTCAAATTAATGATGCAATTATTTTATTTTTGTGCTGTCAACATACAAACTTAAAGTAACTAATGTGAGTCATTTTATATTTGACTGCATAGCTATCCTTACTTAGCAGCTAATATTGGGTCATAAAATGATACAGTGCTCATAATACAATTATGGCCGTCAACATTAACATGTTAATAATGCAATCAATGTTTCATAGCATTTTAACTGAGTTTTTTGACCAGGTGTGACCTCACTTCCAGGCTGTGTTAAGTACCAGATGCTCAGTCAGAGCTGATCTCAGATCAGTTTAATACTGTTCTCTTTCAACAGAGGAACAATAAAACTCCAGTGATGTAGGAAGTACATTCCCATTCAAGTGTTTCCTTCTCCAAAATGAAGAAAGAACGTACAAATTACATTACATTACATTACATTACATTACATTTAGCGGACGCTTTTATCCAAAGCGACTTACAATAGTGGGAAAGTACAGATGCGAAAAAAATAATACTAGAGTTGTACTAGTACTAGTATACTAGAATTAACATTTGGATATCGAATGCTGAGTGCATATCAGTACTCATGGGGAGTATTTGGGATCACTAGAGCAGGTGCTCTTTGAAGAGCTCGGATTTTAGAAGTTTCTTGAACCCAGTGAGGGACATCTCTGCTCTAGTGGTGGTAGGCAGCTTGTTCCACCATCTGGGAACTACTGAGGAGAACAGTCTGGATTGCTTTGTGTGAATGTTATGCAAAGCAAGGCGACGTTCAGTGGAGGAGCGCAGCGACCGGGCCGGGACGTAAGCTTTTAAGAGCGAGTGCAGATAAGGGGGGCCTTCTCTGTCATCACCTTATAGGCGATCGTGCAGGCTTTGTGTTTGATCCGGGCAGCAATCGGAAGCCAGTGTAGCTCAATGAGCAGTGGGGTGACATGTGCCCGTTTTGGATGGTTAAAAACCAGACGTGCTGCTGCATTCTGGACCATCTGTAGTGGTTTAATAGTGCAGGCTGGGAGGCCTGTTAGCACAGCGTTGCAGTAATCGAGGCGTGAGATAACCACAGCTTGTACCAAGAGTTGAGTGGCATGTTGCGTTAGGAACGGTCTGATTTGTCTGATTTGTCAAATAAACCAATAATGGGGTGAAATAGCAGAGAATCTGCTCTCTTATGATACCAGACATCCCAACCGGACTAAATTCAATTTGGGGAGACAAACACAATGCCAAGGGGGGTCTTGGGGTACTAAACTAAAGGAGGTAAGTCTTACCATGCTGTGCTGAGGTGGGGTGGTGGAGACAGCAAGTCCACGGTAGGCAGTTTTATTGTAAACACAGGATCACAGGATAAACAGGTAAAGCTTACAATGACTCACAAAGACAATGACAACATGAGGAGGATATATATGGGCCGTAATCAGGAGACACACAAATTATTCCAATTATTTCCTCAATAAATAAACGAGCAGGTATAATATCTTTACCATCTTTATCTACTTTTAGGACTTGTGTGAACATCTGATGATGTTTTAGGTCATATTTATGTGGAAATATAGACGATTCTAAAGGGTTCACAAACTTTCAAGCACCACTGTATGTAATAGTTGTGACAGGCTGAGATGAAGCATCACTTTCAAATGAATCCAGCCAACAAGAGCCTGCTGATGCTTCTCTCTCTGTCCCCTCAAACAGCGTCAGGTGTACAGATCAGGGTACAAGCCCAGCTAGCTGGCACATTAACCTGAGCCAGCAGTAATCCTGCTCTCAGCTATTAATGCCTGATTCACTTTGACCATGTGACTAGCCATGTTATGTTGTTGACCATAATACTGTCCGTACCACTGACCATGTGTCTGGTTCCGATGCTGGCTGTGGTATAAGTTTCAATGCAGACTGACGGGTCAGTAGTGCTGTCCCATGGAGACGTGTCCAGCAAGGTCTGCATGAGAGGAACAGACTGTCTACCACGATTGGCTGAGCTACGCTCAGGACCTAACAAACACAAACACACCAAAATACTGACCTACACTCAAAATTCACAACACTACATACACAGACATATTTGACTTTGAGCCCTGGTCTGGGACATTACAGATGCCACGTGACACGGTTTACTGCACGTGTAAATAAGTGAGCACACCCTTCAGTTGAAGCTGTAAAACCATCATCATGGGCAAAGGACAACATGTGACATAACAGGGTACCAGGTGAAGCATGGTGGAGGTCGCATCTTAGAAACCGCTAACTATGTGGGATGTTCTAGAGCTGCTGTAGTGAAGCTGTACTGAGAATGGACTTCTCATACAGCGAGTGCCTCCCAGAAGAATAACAGTGGTGCCCCATGAGCCATTGATGCCAGAGGAGGATATTATTCTGATATGACTGTGAATATTTAATCCGTTATACAGTAAATACTCTAAACTGACACATTGGTGCACTACATCTATGTGGGTCTAAAAGCTTTTCTGTTTAATGCTGTGTCTGAAGGAAGTACCTGGACTGCGGGGGGTGCTGTTGCATGGTGGGAAACGTGTGCTGTGGGGGCTGGGCGGGGCTCCGTCCTGTCCCGTCCACTCCTTGAGATGAGCAGGTGAGCAGGTGATGCTGGAGAGATCATCGATATCAGTCACCTGACTGAACCACAACCACAAACACGGAACATGTTCTATCAGTATCTATACATCCACACACATCAGTACAAACACAGGTCATTAAATGGTACTAAGTGTATATAAGCTTTATAATGTTTATAAAGCTTATATTTAAAGAACCATTCACTAAGCTTTCATTGAACGGTTCTTCAGGGTACCAGGAGTGTGCCAAAGAACACAATGGATTGTGCAACTCTGTGGAAACGCTTTACACGTTCAGATAGTGACATGCTCCATTAAAAAAGAAAAGAGTAAGTAGTACGTTACCTGGTGGTCTGTAAGGGTTCCTTCACTGATGTGCTAGACTCTGATCCACCCTGCTCGAGCGCCTCAGTTACAGGTTGGCAATCTGGACATACCAAACATGAGTAAAATAAGTAGAAATAATAGAAGTTTGTTTATTTAACCCATTTCCCCACTCAATTTTTGGAAAGCCAATTAACTCAACCATCTAGGACTCCCCCAATCATGTGCAACGCTCCTAAGACTAGGGGGCATGAGGGTACACACCTACTCTAATGCATGTGAAGTCAGCCACCACCTCTTTACAAAATGCTGCTGATGCCTCATCGCTGGGATGCCAACGCGTTCGGAGGAAAGCGCAGAATCCCCAGCTGTGATAAATCAGCTAACAGACACCTGAGCCAGCCAGCATCACAGTGGGCATGATGGTGAGAGTGCGCCATCTACCCACCCGGAGACAGCATGGCCAATTTTACTTCCCCAGGGCTCTGGCTGCTGATGGTGAATTATCATGACCTGGAGATTTTCAGGCCATAGTGTCACTTTAGTCCACTGAGCCACTCAGAACTCATTTATTAACCCAATTAATTTAGAAAAATGCCACACAACCTGAATGGTGACCACAGACCCACCTCCATGTTTAAATCTACATTATGTAAGTTGTTGCTGTATATGAAGTACAGTAAGCTTATACAAACACTGTACATCATCATCTCTCACCTCTGAAACTGGGACTGTCAGTGACCGTCATGCTGGGATGACAGACCTCCATCGTTACGTCCAAATCCTCCTCTGAACTGAGCGTCTGATACGACAGAGACTTACATTCACTACATTTACACTAAATCATATAACCTGTATTTTATCTTTGTATTCGTATTGTAGTACCACTTAAATGTGTTTAAGTGAGCTTCACCACTGCTGTCAGACTTCCTTTGAGTGTTAGGAGTTGTGGCACCGCCCCTGATTACAGGTAAGCCTGCACTTGCTGGTACCAGCATTTAAGCCTTTTTCTTCTCTTTCCTCTCAATGTTTGGTCTTTGTCTGATAAATGTCGTCAAACGTTCTAGTTGGGTTTCATTTAGAGCTGGGCGATATGGCCAAAAATGTTATCATGATAAATTTTTCTATATTGATCAATCTCGATAATCATCACGATAAATTTTCTAACACTGTCATAGTTTTAAACAACATCTTTCTAAAAACATCAGACTAAATACATGAAATGTTACTATTTAAAATATTAAGTTGTTTATTGCCAGAACATAATATTGTAGCGTCTGGCTGGACGCGTTGAAAGGATGGATGAGAAAGACATTCACAGTTGTCACTTTATTGTTGAAACTTACAATGAGTGCTGTCGGCCGCAGCCACGCCAAAATACAAACCGGATTCCAAAAAAGTTGGGACACTAAACAAATTGTGAATAAAAACTGA
>BRDA01006420.1:6706-20073 GCA_036984385.1 Crenuchus spilurus
TGATGTTGATAATCATGTTTTTGGTGGTGGTGTTCATGATGTTGGTTATGATGCTGTTTATGTTGTTGGTGGTGATGTTGAGGATGGTGGTGATGTTGGTGGTGATACTGATGGTGGTGATGGTGTTGAGGATGATGATGCTGTATAGGTATGATGGTGTTGATGCTGTTTGTGATGGTGGTGGTGGTGATGGTGTTGAGGATGATGATGCTGTATAGGTATGATGGTGTTGATGATGTTTATGTTGTTGGTGGTGATGTTGAGGATGGTGTTGATGCTGTTTGTGATGATGTTGGTGGTGATACTGATGGTGGTGATGGTGTTGATGATGATGATGCTGTATAGGTATGATGGTGTTGAAGCTGTTTGTGATGTTGGTGGTGGTGATGGTGTTTGTGATGCTGTTTGTCGTGATACTGATGTCAGTGATGGTGTTGAGGATGATTTTGATGCTATATGGCAGGGGTGGCCAACCCTGGTCCTGGAGAGCCGCATTCCTGCACAGTTTGGTGATGTCACTGCTCTGACACTACAATTAAACCTGCTAATTGCCTGCTGAGTTGAATCAGGTGTGTTTGATCAGGGAGATCACCAAACTGGGCAGGAATGCGGCTCTCCAGGACCAGGGTTGGCCACCCCTGCTATATGGGTATGGTGATGTTTATGGTGATGGTGGTGATGATGATGATGTTGTCTGTCTGACCTTGTATCTCCAGTTTTGTTGTTTTTCACTTTTTTGTTTCATTTGAAAAATCCCAGTAGAAATGTCGTTTTTTTTTTTTTACGTTTATTTCCATTAAAATGAGTTTTTTCCCCTTTTCCTTCATTTTAGAGAGAGCAGTTTTGTTTTGATGTGCAGTAGCTGCTCGTTTGGTTTTGTTAATTTTTTAGACCACACACACTTTTTTTTAAATTATTTTTCAGTTCTCTGACTGATAGTCTGGTATATGGAGACGTCTTGTCTCACGAGTCTCTTGAAGTTCTATGAATTAACGTTTGTTCATTAACAGCACATTCTGAACACCGAAGAAAACTGGAACTCCTGGAAGAACGAGGGCTGCCCGAGCTTCGTCAAAGAAAGGTATCAACAAACGTTCTGTAAAACCTTATGACCTGTGTAATGTGCAGACTGTAGTTAAAAGTAAAGGCTTTATCTTTACTGTGGAAATAGATGTACATGTATGCATTCCAGAGATGTACCGATACGGGTCTGAATCAGGTCCGATATGATAATTGATTGTAGTGTCCGATAACCAATCAAAACCAACGAGATAAAGACTGACTGTGGTTGATCCTGATAAAAAAATTTTAAATGATGAACATTTGTTATAGGCGTCCATAGCTTTTACAGGGAGTTTCAGAGTGTCCACCAGAGGGCACTGTGGGGTCTAGAAAAAGGAAAAAATCTACAAATCAGACACAATAACCAGTGTGAATTATCTGACATAACATTAATGTGGCACTAATAATAGTATCATTGTTTTTCCATTTATCAGCAGATATATTGATATATCATGCATCGCTAGTACATTTTACTCAAAATATTTCTCTCTCAGGTCAGTAGAGACTAAACCTATTCGGCCCAGCAGGAAGCGGCCGGCGCCGGAGGATTTCCTGGGAAAAGGCCCGGACAGAAAGATCTTAATGGGGAAGTAAGTACTAACATCTTAAAATCTAATCATTACACTCCTTCATCTCCTTACATTCAGAGCTTTATGACTTTCTTCTTCTCTAAGCTCCACCCAAAAGGGGAGGAGTCCTGTTAAAGCTTAACCTCTTCTTTCTACTGTACTTGATCATTTCTGTCTATTCTGAGCTGGTAATTAAACATTCTTCTTCAAATTAACCCAAATAGAACTGGGAACTCTGCTGAAGTGCGCCCTCTTGTGGCACAAATCTGAACCTTCATAAAGTCCCTTTAGTGTTGCGCAGATGGAAATAAATGATTTCTGGGGGTAAACACCTAAAAGCTCCTACAGTCTTCACCTGTAAACTATAAGAATGTGTTCAACACATTTTCTAAACATTTGAAGGGAAAAACATCAACATTTTGTGTTAATTTGACGTAGTTGCTGTATAAAAACTATGATTTGGGCAGATGGTGAGTCTTAAAGAATACAGGAGTTTTCAGAGGGATAGCAGCATAAAATAAACAAAAATGTGAAAATTGTGTTGATTTAAACTGATTCTGAAGAGTCAAACCAGCTGACGTGGTCAAAACCTGAGCGCTGATGTTTTTAGTTTTTAACTGTGAGGCTAACAAACGCTACAACTCGGTAGTAGAGCTGGGCGATATGGCCAAAAATTTTATCACAATACATTTTTCTTTATTGATCAACCTCAATAATTATCACAATATAAAATTTTCTAACACTGCAATAGTTTTTAACATCTTTCTAAAACATCAAATACATGAAATGTTACTATTTAAAATATTAAAATGTTTATTGCCAGAACACAATATTGTAGCGTCCGGCTGGACGTGTTGAAAGGATGGACGAGAGAGACATTTACAGTCGTCGCTTTATTGTTGAAACTTGATTGCTGTCGGCCGCAGCCACTCCTCCGCTGGTGAGGAGGAGCTAACAAGCAGCAGTATTAGACTCTGAACTCACTGTCAGGCTGCTTAGACGTGAAATGGAAACGAACGTTAATGCTTATCTAATTCTGTTGTCCCGGCTTATCATAGTCATCGAGGGAAAACTTATCGTGAAAACAATCGATACCGTTTTGTCGCCCAGCACTACTCAGTAGTCACCTAAATAGCAGTAATAGTTACTTCTGTAAAAACATGAGGCCAGTCAGAGCTCATGCAGATGTTACTGAAGCTCTTGCAGACTAGTGGGTGAGGTTTTTATTAAACACTGTTGTTGTACGTGGAGCTAAAGTGTATTTACAAGGTTTACAATGTGTGTGTGTTGCAGTGATGAACTAACCAGGCTCTGGAACCTCAATCCAGACAACATGGAGGCCTGCAAGTCTGACAGCAGGTCAGTGTATCTCTGAATACTTTGTTCAGCCTGTTCTTCAATGGTCAGGACCCCCACAGAGCTGGTGGATCATTCGCAGTGACAGTAACGTGGTGGTGGTGTGACGGTGTGTCAGCTGACATTTTGTGGAAGGTTATTCCTGAGTTGAGGGGCTGTATAAGAGAAGGTTCTTCTCCCTGCTGATTACATTACATTACATTGCATTTAGCGGACGCTTTTATCCAAAGCGACTTACAATAGTGGGAAAGTACAGATGCAAAAATACTAGAGTTGTACTAGTATTTACTAGTACTAGTATACTAGAATTAACATTTGGATATCGAATGCTGAGTGCATATCAGTACTCATGGGGAGTATTAGGGATCACTAGAGCAGGTGGTCTTTGAAGAGTTCAGATTTTAGGAGTTTCTTGAACCCAGTGAGGGACACCTCTGCTCTAGTGGTGGTAGGCAGCTTGTTCCACCGTCTGGGAACTACTGAAGAGAACAGTCTGGATTGCTTTGTGTAAATATTAGGCAAAGCAAGGCGACGTTCAGTGGAGGAGCGCAGCGACCGGGCAGGAACGTAAGCTTTTAAGAGCGAGTTTAGATAAGGGGGAGCCTGCTCTGTCATCACCTTATAGGTGATCGTGCAGGCTTTGTGTTTGATCCGGGCAGCAATCGGAAGCCAGTGTAGCTCAATGAGCAGTGGGGTGACATGTGCCCGTTTTGGATGGTTAAAAACCAGACGTGCTGCTGCATTCTGGACCATCTGTAGTGGTTTAATAGTGCAGGCTGGGAGGCCTGTTAGCACAGCGTTGCAGTAATCGAGGCGCGAGATAACCACAGCTTGTACCAAGAGCCGAGTGGCATGTTGCGTTAGGAACGGTCTGATTTGTCTGATATTATAGAGCGCAAAGCGGCAGGACTGTGCAACAGAGGACACATGATGTCTGAATGAAAGCTGGTCATCAAACATAACCCCGAGGTTCCTAACAACCTTTGATGGAGAGAGTGAGAGAGAGTCGATCGTCAAGGTGAGGTTGTGTTGAACCGACTGTTTATAAGACCAGTAGTTCAGTCTTTGAGAGGTTAAGTTGTAGTTCGTGATCCTTCATCCATGAGGATATATCTGAGAGGCAGTGAGATATCTGCGCCGTGATGGCAGAGTCATCATCAGGCGGGAATGACAGATAGAGCTGAGTGTCATCAGCAAAGCAATGGTAGGAAAAGCCATGTGAGCGGATAACTGGTCCCAGTGAGGTGGTGTAAATGGAAAAAAGAAGGGGTCCCAGTACCGAGCCTTGGGGCACTCCGGTGGACAATGAGTGCGAAGAGGACAGCTGTCCTAGCCATGACACTTTAAATGAACGCTCAGCGAGGTAGGATCTGAACCATGATAGTGGTGTATCCGAGATACCCATGTTTGAAAGCATAGATAATAGGAGGCCGTGATTGACCGTGTCAAAGGCTGCTGACAGGTCCAGCAGTATGAGCACTGAGGACTGCCGGTGGCTCTGGCAGTTTTTAAGGCTTCTGTGACGGACAACAGAGCCGTTTCAGTAGAGTGTCCTTTTTTAAAACCAGATTGGTTGCGATCGAGATGGTCGTTCTGGGTGAGGAAATCAGAGACCTGATTGTGCACTTCCCTTTCTATGACCTTAGAGAGGAAAGGCAGTAGTGAAACCGGCCGATAGTTGTCAACCTGGACAGGGTTGAGTGAGGGCTTTTTAAGGAATGGTGTCACCAGGCAGACGGGAATTCACCGCTGGATTAAACAGTGTGTCCACTCTATTAGACACACGTACCTTGTTAGTCCACCTTGTAGATGTAAAGTCAGAGACCGCAGCTCAGCACAGGTCCTCTAGTCCTTCCATTGGTGTCACTGTTGGCTGGGTGGTGCAGTGTTTTCACTCCAGCAGTGTTTAAACTTTATTATTGTGTTAAATAATCAAGAGCCTCATTACAACGTTGTCAACACTACAATAAAGCAGTCCCTGTCTTTGTGCCTGCTGGGTTGCCAGACGTTTATAGAATAAGCCTAAATGTTAATGTAATATAAACATTAATGTTAATGTTATAAAAACTATAAATATGTTTGTTTGTAAATAAAGGGAGTTTATGCCGTCTCTGGAGGATTTCTTTGAAGAAGCCATCGAGCAGGCCGACCCAACCAACATGGTGGAGGACGAGTACAAGTACGTCTGAACACCAAATACAGCTCCAGCTCAACACCACAGTGTACATGAACACACATTTACAACAGGACTGATCTACACACACGTTCTCATCTTTAAACCGTGTTCTCAAACTTCTGACCTGAAATAAGGATCCTGAATCCTAAAAACTCTTAAACATCCTCACTAGTAATGAGGCAAAATATCTAAACACCTCCAGATAAACAGTGTCATTACCCTGACACATCAGGTCAACGTTTAACACGTCATTCATTTACCATCATAGAGCAGTTCAGTACTTTTACTTTCACTACTGTGATATTGTCAGTAGTTTGATCTAGTATGTTGGTAGTTTGATATTGTCAGTAGTTTGATTTAGTAAGTCTGTGATTTGGTGTATTAGTAGTTTGATCTAGTAAGTCAGTAGTTTGATATTGTCAGTAGCTTGATTTAGTAAGTCTGTGATTTGGTATATTAGTAGTTTGATCTAGTAAGTCAGTAGTTTGATTTAGTAAGTCTGATTTGGTATATTAGTAGTTTGATCTAGTAAGTCAGTGGTTTGATATTGTCAGTAGTTTTAGTCAGTCTGTGATTTGATATATTAGTAGTTTGATATTGTCAGTAGTTTGATTTAGTAAGTTTGTGATTTGGTATATTAGTAGTTTGATCTAGTAAGTCAGTAGTTTGATTTAGTAAGTCTGTGATTTGGTTTGTCAGTGGTTTGATATTGTCAGTAGTTTTAGTCAGTCTGTGATTTGATATATTAGTAGTTTGATATATTCAGTCAGTAGTTTGAATTAAGCTGGTAGTTTGAAAGCTAGTATTTGTATGTAATAAATGTTCATTTGTGTGTGTGTGTGTGTGTGTGTGTGTGTACACGTACTCAGGGTGGTGAAGAACTCTAATTACGGATGGAGGGCTCTTCGTCTCCTCTCTCGCAGAAGCCCGCACTTCTTCCAGCCCACAAACCAGCAGTTTAAGAGCCTGGACGAGTACCTGGAGAACATGGTCATCAAACTGGCCAAAGAGCTTCCCGTGAGTGAGCAGAACTGATATGATAGTGATATGACGGAGAGTTTTGGGGATGTACTGATGAGCTGTGAGCTGTTGTTGATCTTTGGTTCAGATTTAAATAGAAATGAATTCAGTGTTGAGGGAAATTGGTGCATTATGGTAGTTACTTGGGTCTGCAGTGCTTTTTAAAATAAATGCTCTGGGTGTCTACCAAACCGCCAGCCCCCTTCAGAGATCCAGCTATGAGCGTTCACCCTGCAGCAGCTTTGATGTGCAGATGTGGGTTGAGGCCAGTTTGTAATAAAGTGAATCGAGTTGTTTTGTTTTTGTTCTAACAGAAAGACATCCCGTCTGAAGAGATAAAGACCGGAGAGGAGGATGAGAACGGGGACAATTTACTGAAAGCCAGTAACGACAGTGAGTGTTCATACATGTCATGAAACGGACGAGAGTCTGAGGCTGTGTTCACACTGCAGACAAACCAGATTACTTCCTGTTAGATGACTGTTCACACTGATATTAATAAGAGATCCGATCTAATTTACGCGTCCGGACATCACAAACCTCTCCGCTTGGGTTGTTTGGTATTGACGTAGGCCTCTGGTGATGTGACTGTAGGGTTGCCAGGTTTACGGTTTTTATGAAAAAGTGGGCTATTTTAAAAATGCATTTGATTTGAAATGCAGTTGTGGGTTAAATGTCAGAGCTGTTGGTTTTTGGACTTTAAAAATGTGCCACTGACCATCAAAACACTAGCATAGTAACAGAGTTACTACAGAAAGAAAAAGTAAAAACAGAGCTGGAGATGCTTCAAATGCATAAGAAATAAAATAAATGACTAAGTATGACTAAAATAAGATTTAAAAGTCATTAAAAAGCTTCCTCAAACGTGTTTAGTGATGTAAAAGTCACTTCAAAATGACAGTTGTGTGTCTAGACTGAGAAAAGTGTAGAAATCAGACTGTAATCAAATTTATATATAAGCAGACAGTGTTTGAGATGCCACTTTATGGTAAAATCGGAATGTAAACTACAAAAAATATACAATAACATGCTAATTTTATGAACTTTGGTAAAGTGTGGTGGTGTAACAGCCCTAATGGTTCATTCCTTGTGTTGGTTATGAAGCTGCTGGTTTGCATTCTGACAAATTTCTGATCTCTAGCAGATGTTTTTTAGCCTAACATACCTTCACCAATGGGTCACAATCACATTTTTTTAAGTTAAACTCCTTCTTCAATAAGACATAGTGACTTAAATGTGCTCTACCAAACGGTTGAGCAGACTCTTTAAAGTGTTTCCTCTCCATCTCAGGTCCGAGCATTCAGACTAAGCCAGTGACCAACAGTCAGATGGACGAGATTGCGGCTAAGCTGGGCGACAAGTGGAAGCTGCTGGCGAATCACCTGGAGATAAACGCAGCGGAGATCCGCGAGATCGAGTCGGACAGCGAGGACGTGGAGCTCCAGGCAAAGATGCTGCTGGTGGCCTGGCAGGACCGAGAGGGACCTCAGGCCACCATGGAGAGTCTGATCACGGCTCTGAACTCGGCGGGATTCACCAGCATCGCAGACGGCCTCAGTGACGCATAAGACCTAAGTGCCGTGGTTCAGTCAGACTCCCTCCTCACGTCTTAAACCGAATGTGTTCAGTCAGACAATAAAACAGTTATGCATCACTGTTCTAGATAATGCCCGATGCTTTTTTGTGTTTAGAGTCTCTGTTTGTAGGTAAGATGATCTACACGGTGTGAGAAACCACAGAATACATGCGGAGTCATTTATAATTTCCTGTCCCTCCCCTCCACGTCCCCCTAAACCAGCAAGACTGTTGGAAGGCTCTGAGTAGGCAGGTGCACCATTACACACTGTCCAGCACCCCTAAATTCTGTAGCTGAATGCTGTGTCTGCCATCTTGGAGCAGGAAGTGCTGATCTAGAAGAGCCATGTGTGGTTCCAGAGACGTTTTTGGTGCTGTATTTTTTACAGAAATACATTCTAAGACCATGTAGTAGAACATTACGTGATGTAAACTTGCCAGATCAGTCAGAAGACCTCTCACCTGTACACAACTTCAAGCTAGCAGCAGTTAGCATTCACTTCTGACTTTATCTCCATCTAAAGACAGACCTCCCTCCGGTGATCATCCACTAGATTAGCCTCATATCTCCAGAATCAACTCAAGGAAACTAGTTTTGACTGAATACACTTGGTTTAAGTTGAGGAAAAGGAACTTGCTGACATGGCTAACTGATGTTCGAGGGGGGGGACCGAGTAGACTTGGCCTGTTGGAGAGAACACTGGGCTGAAGTTATCCAGAGTTCCTGCTTTTGTATTTGTTGAATCCAAAGTGTTGAGCCAGATCTGTTCAGGATTAGACTTGAACATCAGATTTAATAATAAATGAAAGGTTCTGAGGTCCAGTGATGCTAAAAGCTTATATTGCTGTTGGGTAACATCCCACTATTTCATCAGCTGATGAGAAAACATGCATGAATAGAACCATGACACCCAAAGTTTTTTTTTTTATTTTAGTCCTGCACAGCTGCCCCATCTAATGTCCTTTCAGATTTAAGGCAGTTCTTCACTCCGAAACCATCTTTACACCTTTTAGAGCTGTGAGGTTGCCAACACTCAATAGTCACCTTAAATGGACCAGTCATCTCTCAAAGCTCATCCAGGTCTCTCAGACTAGTGGGTGTGGTTTAGGACACAGTCAGACTTACTGTGAGCTTTAAACAATAACACAAACTTGTGTAGCAGAATGCTGTGTCGGCCATCTTGGAGCAAGAAGTGCTGATCTAGACCATTGTCTTAGCACGTTAACTAGCCTGTAACAGCTGGAGAAGTTGGTGGCATATTTTTACAGGAACGACCACACTTTGACTATTGAGATGGTAACAACGTATCCGAGATAAGTGAGAGAGGTTCTGCTTGAAATACGATTTAAAAGGTTTTAAATTCATACACGGGGTTTAATGTTAGGCTGGAACCACTCCAGTGAGCTAGTTTAGCATTTTTAACTTAAAACGTAGTGACTCCGGCCTACGTTTGTTCATGACTAGTGCATCACCAGACATGAGAACCTGGTGAAAGTTATTTTATGTTCATAATTTAATTTGAAAAGCTAAACTGTCACACAAAGCGACACGTCAGGTCTTATGTTTTAAATGTTCTATTTTGCAATTTCATGTTGATTCACTGCTTTAATGTGTAGAGCCCTTGTGTGAAAGGTGCTGTATGAATGAATTTGCCTTAATGTGGTTTAAAAAATTGTAAATTTAACATTCTAAGCAAAATCAAATGAACAATTTTTCAAGCAAGGATTTTAAAGTCTGAACAAAGATGTATTTTCTCACCATATTCTACTTGTTACAGATGCACTAGTGTGTTGTACAGCTGCTCAAATTCAGAAACGAGGGCCTGAAAATTCATTTTGTAAAAACTTTTGTTAATTTTACGATCTGTACTGTCTCTTTTGTTAATAAACCTTCATGGTGTTTAATCAGTGTATGTAATGAATCACAGGAAGGTGACGGTGTGGCATTGTTTTATTCCATTTTTAATCACAGATTTATGAAAAGCCAGCAGTCAATAACTTAAAGAAGTATCAGCATTTTGTTTGTTGTGGCAGGTGGTCAGGAACAGGTGAAGCTCAGTGGACAGATGATGAAGACGTGAGAGGCTTTTAGACTCGTTAACATCAAACACAAAGAAATACACTTTCAGGACTGGAGTTTATAGCGTTTAGGATACTCGTTCGCTGGATCGTTGTACACTTCTAGTCAAAAGTGGAATCTGCTGCTTATTTAATCCAACTTTAGTCACCATTTCATCAATTCTGCCAATTTTTCCAGATGATAATCTCCAGATTTCACCTGCGGAAACATTTATGTTCTAGACCAGGGCTGCTCCAGCCTTATTCTAGTGCACCTCAGCCAGGTCAAGAGTTCAGGAGGCATCTGTATAACTGAATTAGAGATGCCGGATCTCAAACATCTACAGCTCTGGTGAGGACCTCAGTTTACAACAAACAGCGATTCCAGACTTTTAAACAGCCGTGTACATCGTTTTCCTAGCGTCCACACTGACCTGTCCACCGACCAGCTCAGTTACACACCCGACTGCTGAGAAACACATAAGCATGAACGCCTGGTCTTTAAAAAATATACAATGTATATATAAAACGTTTATGAAAACTAGGAAATAACCTTTTCGTCCCCTCCCGAGAGCCCAAGATCAAGTTCGGTGATTGCCTCAAATCCAGGGGGGTTTTGGGGGAGAACCAAAATTAAAGTAAAAAAATAATAAACAACCACAAACACGGCCCCACCTGACCCACGAGTGGCTTCTGTGCAGCCGTATGAAGATGACTCGGCAGAGAATTAAGGTCAGATTTGAAAGACACCAGGGTTTTTATTGCACATCTATGCAGACAGTGCTCTGAAATGGCATTTATGTACGTGTGGAGGCTCGCTTGGTCGTTCGGTTCCAGCTACTGCTTCTTCTCGTCCTCCAGAACCTCCAGGCGCCGTGGACCGTACAACAGCACGTACGCTATATGCCAGTCTCCGCCTCCAGACAGCTTCAAGATGTCCTCGGGGGTCACTACACTCACCTTGTCGTCGTCAAACTTCACCCACTCGTCTGCAGACAGATTCAGAAAGAAGGCTTTTAAAGACGGAAGGATACACACACTCAAACAGGCAATAAACGAGATTTATTCTTCAAAAGCGGCTACAGCTGGACTGAGTGATACATCATTATCCTGATAAATTCCATCAGTGTGTCTGAGCATATCGTCAGAACTTAAAAATGCTTCCAAACAACGTATGTCATTAAAATGACAGAATAATTCAGATTTATTTTAGTAGTACAGCATATGGGTGTGCCAAAAAATCGATTCGCATAAGAATCTCGATTCTCATTTACTACGATTCAGAATCGATATAAAATGTCCCAAAATCGATTTAAAAAAATAAATACGGTGGCTGTCGACCTCCAGTTTGTAAATACGTGGGACGTCCTGACGTCACCACGCAGCCGGTTCTGGAGCGTACGCATGCGCAGACAGCACCAAAACAGAGGAAACCACAGAAATGAAGGAAAGTAAAACCGGCGCCGTCTTCGTTGAAGGCAAAAATCTGGATACATTTTGGTTTTTACAGAATGCCCTTAAGACAGAACTTGACATGACTTCGCAGTGTGCAGGGTGTGCAAAATGAAAATTAAGCACTTTGGAAACACAACAAATGTGCGGGCTCACATAAGCAGGCATCACCTGGAGTTACAGGTCACAGAGCAGAGTCAGCCACCAGCAGCAGACCAACGCACACTGCAGTGCTTCACCAAACTCTGCTAACTCTGAGCAGGCAAAAAATAACCAGGTCGCCTGTTTCATCACCAAAGAGCTTTTCCTCTCTTGGCTAGACAGGCTAAACACTACTTGTGTATCTCTTGCACTAGTGTTGCAGCTGAGAGAGTATTATCCACTGCTGGGGGTATCTTATTCCAGCACATGTGGATCAGTTCTTCTCCTACAAAAGAACCTGGATGTTGCAGCTGTAAATGAACAGTAATCTTGGACACAATTCTTGCCCAGTTTTATTTCATGATTTGTTTAAAATCACACAATCAGTTGCAGAGATGTGGACAGTTCTAATGTTGCAAGAGGCACTTTCAGGAATAATTCAGAGGCAGCTAGCTTACAGGTACTATTCATTTAAATAGATGCACTTTTATTTTTTCATAATTTGTTATTCTTAAAGCTACTGAGAAATATTTTCATTTGTGCAACAGAACTTTCCACATTTTAGTACTTCAACTTTCCTGAGAAATTAAAAAAGCATCTTGTTCACCTGTACCATTTTTATTATACAGAAGCACTTTATTTTTGTTCCAACTTATTTTAAAGCAAGTTACTGAGAGTGTAAAAAAAACACTGTTTTTTTTTTTTACTTTTTTTTTTATTAAGAGGCACTTTTAATTAAATTGAATTGAATTTTGAATTGAATTGTGACCCCAAAAATCATAATCGAATCGTGAGATAGTAAAATATTCCCACCCCTAGTACAGCATGTAAAATGCTGAATATAATAATTATACAATTATATTAAACATTTTATAGGTAGCATTTTTAAAACTGCCTTATTTTTAGCAAATATATATATATATATATATATATATATTTTTTTTTTTTTTTTGCTAAAAATAAAACTTAAGTTTTAATAATAATAATATATATTAACAATATTTTGGGAGAATATATAAAAAACTGAATTTAAAGTTTTTGGGAGTATTTTATTAATGTTGGCTTATATTTACCACTTTTTTTTTTATTATTGTTGTGATATATTTGCTTCATATTTCATCACCATATCTTCATTACTTTTAAAGTTATTCACAGTTGTTTAGCTACTGAAGAACCTGTACTGAACTCTAATTTAAATAATGTTTGTATTTGAGTTATAAAATCTCTCATATTCATTTTAATCTTTAGTGTGACAGATCACTGGTGATGCAGATCGTATTGACCTCAGAGATATCAGCGTTTCAGTCAGAAGTCGTTTTGATACTCTCCTAACTTCAGGATGAGAGAGAACATCTACAGCACCACTTTAAGACGTGAGGAAGTATGTTTACACCTGATGTAGCCACGGTCCATGTTTTGTTCTTGGAAGCATCCTTACCTTCTTTCCTTTTCACCCAGGCCACGTAATGTCCAGACGAGCTGGAGCGACCCTGGTGTGTCAGAACCGCCTGCAGATCGTAGTAACCACTGTTGCTGGAGCCCAGATCTGCACATCAAAACACAGGATGTTATCTAGAACAGCCTGTAATCATGAACCACTGGTGTTCATCGGCTTCCACCATCGTTACTCCAGCAGTGACACCGAGGTGTTTAAAATTATCCGCAGCTCTGCACACACTAACACACCACCACCTCGTCAGTGTCACTGAGAATGAGCCACCTGCTCTGTGGGGGGTCCTCAGCATTGAAGAACTGAAGGTCTACAGAGAAACAGATGAACTACAGTCTGCACAAAGTGCACCAGTATGGTCAGTGGAGCTAAAATGAGAATGAGCAGACACGAGTGGTCATAATGTTATGGTTGCTCAGTAAATTAATCACAGAATGTTGTCGACTCACCGTCAGCGAATGAGAACGACTCATATTTCACTTGTTTTGGAGCCTCGATCTTCGTATTC
>BRDA01006420.1:23166-54419 GCA_036984385.1 Crenuchus spilurus
GGATGATGGGAGGGATGCTGGAGGAAGTTTTATCCATGGACTCGTACAGATCCCTCAGAGCTGTACCAACAGCACACAATCAACAACATTCCCATCAGTCACAAAGATAAGAGTCAATACAGCAGAAATAACTACAACCGGCAAAAATGTTGGCTGCACTGACCTGCTGTGATGTACTGGGAAGGCGCGTTGGCTCCGGATGATCGTAAAGCACCTGAATACCTGCAGTAAAACAGGTACATAATGAGATAACCAGGTTACACTCAGGTTTACGTTTTGAGTTGAAGACTTGATTATAGACACTCCACACTACAGGACATAGAGTCCATGTTTAATACTGATGATTCACAATGGGTCTTAGCCCTGACTGCACTGGGAGAAGATCAGAGGGGAAAAAAAACTTAAAACAGGAAGTGACATGATATCCCTCACATCGGAGAAGACATGATCTGCAGATCAGACCAAAATTCACTTGAAGAGAACTCCAGACCACTGGTTTCAGGAGAACCTGATATCGGTTCTCCAGACCACTCCTGCATTCTCATTTGACCAAAGGTAAACACACCGCAGAACAAGCCGTAACTGTCTGATGTTCATTATCCTTCTAAGCCTGGCTTTACCTCCTCAGAGAATTTTTGAGCTCGGGCACCGAGCGGAGACACTGCACTGTGGCGTTCATGTAGCAAGTGTTGCCCAGGTTCGTCAGTCCACACGGCAGCTCCATCTGGAGAGCGGATAAAGCACAGACATCACTTCGGTTATTAACAGATAACTACAGACTACTCACAAAACAACGACCTGACACCTCTGAACAAATTCCTATAAAAGCTCCAGAGCTGGCCGACTCACAGCGGACGCCAGCTGCTCCTCCGTCATGTCCTCCACAAACATCGGCCTTACAGCCGGCTCCTCTGGCAAAGCATCTGCAGATCCCATCATCAGCAGCGTCATCCCCTTCACACACAAACACCAAAGAATGCATTCTTTCATTTGGACATGAAAGGCCTTTATTACACATTAATACACTTAAAATGAGCTCTGCTCTTATTGGATTAAGGCTGGCCAGCACACTCGCACTTGGGGGATAAAACAGCTTCTCACAAAATATGAGGAGAGCAGTGAAAAAGAGGAAGAGAGAGAAGAGATGCACTATATGGAAGAGAAGAGTTCAAGAGAGGAGGTGAGTGAAAACTAACAAGAGGAGATCTGAGGAAAAACAAACAAAGAGGAGAGAGAAGTGATACACAGTGTGGAAGACAAGTGTCTGAGTGAGGAGGAGAGTGAAGGGAAATGAGAGGAGAGCTGAGGAAAAACAAACAGAGAGGAGAGAGATGTGGTACACAGTGTGGAAGACAAGTGTCTGAGTGAGGAGGAGAGTGAAGGGAAATGGGAGGAGAGCTGAGGAAAAACAAACAGAGAGGAGGTGCAGGGTATGCAAGAGAAGTGTCTGAGCGAGAAGCTCTAATTATACTCTCATTTGAATGAAACCTGCTGTTTGGACGAGTTTTAAAGTACTGATGATATCCTCAACAAATTGATATAATTTGTCATGAATATAAGAAGCATTTCTCAAAAACAAATGTAAAGTTTTATATACAAATAATTCAGACTTCCAGATCATTTGATCTTATTAACCAATCAAGCCATACTTACATTTTTTAATTTGATATTCCCCCACTCATCATCCTAGAGGAGAAAAAGCAAAAGTCAAATGAACCATAATCCAGCCAGACTTTCTCAGCACTGCTATTACTGAACTTCTGATTACCTTCAAGGTTCCTCCCTTTATCATCACTTTCTGTCTCTCTGGCTGAACACCCGTCAGAGCAAACAGCTGAGCTTTGAACACCATGGGAGGTTCCTCCGTGTTCAGCTCCACGTCATCAAACTTCTCCTTTCCCCATTTCACATTAACTGTAGAACAAGATGATAAAACATGTTTCTCTCCAGCTCACATAAAGCAAATCTGAGACGACATGAAACAGTCCTGACTAATAATAAACAAGGCATCATCACTAAAAAGTGAGGCAACCACTGGTCGAGTTCTTCTTCTGACTGCAGTGCAATGTGTAGCTCCGCCCATTTCCATGTATTTCAATGACGGCACAATGTCAATGTCGGGTTTCCTCCTTGAAAGTCTTTCCATCCCAGTTTTCTCTATGCTAATACTGGCACAACTTTATTCCCCAGAAAGTAGTGTTTAAAACATTCTACTATATCGCAAGAAGGCCTGGTTCCACAGCCTTGGCCACAAGACAACACTTTAGCCAGGGTTGCCAGGTTGGTCTGTAGTGTTTATACTCTGACTTGTCCCAGCTGAGTCCAGCTACCATTTAAACAGTTTTCTTCTTTTAACCAGTGTGTGCTGATGCTGATGGCAGAGCAGGGTTTAAACCGGGCTGAACAGAACCAAAGCCTTAGTGTCTTTGCGTTGTTCAACCAATGGTGGTCAGAAAGGGGCGGTGCAACCAAATGAGAAGGAGAGCCGACTTTGACTTGACAAGATGGTAGAAGCATTTGTATAAAACAGAAGGGAATGGAGCTATGACATCCATGTATATACCACTACGGCCCTGAATTGTACAGTACACTGAGGATTTCAGCATCAGCTGCAGTTAGTTGTCATGATACCAGATTACTGACACTGATACCAAGTGCAGTACCAGATACTCAATACCTCATCAATACTCTAAACTAAAATCAATCACTGTCTAAATGTTTATTTGACAGAACAACAGTTCTACATTTTTACCCTTTAACTCTTTATTTAAATCAACAAAATATAGCAAAGTGCTAAAACAATGCAGTTAATGTAATGTATTGAGACTTGAGTATAGAATTGATCACCAAATTTAAGTATCAAAGTTCTTTATAATTTACATTTTTGGTGCAATTAGTTTTGAATTACTGGTTAACAAACATGACTAAATACACTCGTCTGTAGTAAAAACGTAGGTGATCTGCCAAGACACATCCTCTAGTCTCTGACGCCTTCATTAACATCTCGATGAGCTTTAAAAGGTCTCAGAGATGTTTTACTGATGTACGTTTACAGAATCTATTTAAGTGACTATTGAGTACTAATTTACATTAGCCTCACAGCTCCAGCTGTACTAAAGAAAAACTCCAAAACTGGTTTGGCTGAACAATCACAGAAATAAATGAATAAAATATAATATGATTTCTGATTATATTTTCTGTAACTCCTTTAAATATTGACAAACACTGCAGTAAAGATCTGTCACAAAACTGTCAGTAAAATAAATCCCAGCACATAAGCAAAAGTCATCTAACAGAAGTAAATGAGATGTTCCACACTGAAAAAAACAAAGTCAAAGTACAATCACTGCTAAACGTATAAAATAAATACGTCCGTCTCTCAGAATAACAAATACTGTTTCTCTAATAACCGAATACAGTATTTTGTTTGAAAAATGTCAAATAATTTCACTATAACATTGTTTTCTTGACATAATTTTTATTTGTTATATCAAATTATTCCTTTTTTTCATTATAATAACATTGTTTTCTTGAAATAATTTTTCACAAGGAGACGCCAAATTATTTCTTTCAGTATAACATATAGTAAAATGGGGTAAATAAAAATATGCAAAACCAGGACCATTTAGAGCTTCTCTAGAAGACAAATTATATATATATATATATATATATATATAGTTTAAAATCACACATTACCTGACTTAGCAATGTTAACATGATACAGCAGATATATTAGTTCAGCTTAAGCATTAACACTAACCATTTATTCATATATTTATTTTAATTAATAAACTTTTATTTTATAATACAAGAGTCCTGACAGTAAATAAACCGCTCTTTAGTATCGGCTTAGCTGGCTAACCTAATAAGGCTAACGTTAACAACAAAACTATTTCATTAAAATCCTCATTATTACATCCTGCTAGTGGATTTAAAGATTTTACACATTATTAATTTAATTTACTGTTTTTTTGTGACGGTCTCAGAGTGACATTTTATATCATTAGCGTGTTTTACAGCAGATACATTACTGTACGAAGTGAAAGTTTAGCCTCTTCCACAACTTCTCCGTTCCACCTTAAATAGTGTAGCAGTTCCTACAGATAGTCTGAGACGCCTGATTGTACCTAATGTGTATTTAAGGTGGAACTGATAATTACAAATGAAAGTAACATCAGCAGTATATTAAAAGAGAATAAACACAAAATCACAGCAACGTGAACAATTTCAGTCATTTTAATTCATTTCAGTTTCTCTGTTTTTACTCTTCTTTTGATTTATATTTTATTGTTATTTAATATTGTTTTATTTTTAATAAAAAACATTACCTTATTTTTTTTATTTGTTCATTTACTCCTGTTAGTTTTAGTCACTACACTGATATACATTTATATATACATTTAAATTAAATACATATCGAATTTTTATTCTACTATTTTTATTTTGGTATATTAAAAATGAGAGTCGCTCTTTATAATAGTGAAAAAGGTTTAACAATAAAAAATAATAAGCACATTACTAATAGATTTTATTTACTCATCAGTGAGCGCACATTCGCGTCGTCAGTCCAGGTTTAATTAACTGTGAGCTTAATTGTTGATATTGTCAATATTTAACCTGTATATATAAAGCATAATATTACCTCTTAGAATATAAACATAGGTGTAGGGCTGCAGTATGAATAAAAGCACAGTCATGTTGTGACGAATCTGTTTATGAATATCAGGCCCTGTGAAGCTGACACAGCCTGAAGTTCAGTTTAGTAGCTGTTTATCTTTATTACACAGTTAATATTACTGATAAACCTCATTACCAGCACGATGATCAGTACAGTACTCAGGGTTAACACACTGAAGCCGGTCAAATAAGCGTGTAAACACTAAGAACAGGTGCTATTAGCCGTTAGCTCCGTTAGCATCAATGAATCAAAAAGGAGGAACAGATGAAATTTAAAGTGTAAAATCTGTCCTACCTGTAAACACAGGCATGGTTTAGTTTCTCTGCGCTCTCAGGACGTCAGGCAGCTCCACCGCAGCTCTGTTTGGCTTTTATTTCAGGCGATTTTTTAAGAGAATACTGAACTTCATTCACTCTCACAATGACGCTGCAACTGCATGCTGGACCAACAGCGATGAGATCCGGCAGCGGCTACCTGACCTGAAACAGCCCAAGAATCAATGCGCTCCGCAGTCGACTCTCTGGTCTGCTGTAATTTCAGTTTGGCCACTAGAGGCGCTATGAGAAAGGACATTTTAATCTGTTCATTTATATTAGTTTATTTGCTTATTTATATCAGTTTAGTTATTAATCTATATCACTCTATTTATTAATCTATATTAGTCTATTTATTTATCTATATCAGTCTATTTTATATCTATATCAGTCTATTTTTATTCAGTTATGAGTCTATTTTTAAACCCATATCAGTCTATTTTTACTTATACGTCTATTTTTAAACCTAAATAAGTCTAATTTTATATCTATATCACTCTATTCATTCATCTATATTACTCTATTTATTTATCTATATCAGTGTATTTTTATTCAGTTAATCTATTTTTAAACCCATATCAGTCTATTTTTACTTATATGTCTATTTTTAAACCTAAATCAGTCTATTTTTATATCTATATCACTCTATTCATTCATTGATATCAGTCTACTTTTATATCTATATCAGTCTATTTTTGTTTATATACCAGTCTGTTTTTTTTATTTATATCAATCTATTTTTATGTCTATATAAGTCTATTTTTGTAGCTATGTCACTCTATTTTTTAAATCTATGCCAGTCTACTTATTCATTAATGTTCCCCAGCTCTGTATTGACTCAATATGACTTGAACTATTATGAGAACCATAACTTTAACTACAACTTAACCCTAACCCTAATCCTGAACTTAATACTATCCACCCAGATTCTTTCATATTCTCTGGCAGGTCAGGTTAGACCCCAGCAAAGATGTAGCTTTCAAAGTACAATAAAATGATAATGTTTTAATACAACTTTCAATACAAATATGTATGACATTTATGGAATACATTGCAGAGGGTTCAGCATGAGAGATATGTCTTAATAGGATATTGAACTGAGTAATATAGGACCCCAGGAATTTTAGGACTTTGGGAACCTTGCTGAACTTAGGACCCTGGTAACTCTAAGACTCTGTCAGCGTAGTACCCTGGGAATATTCTTTGGCAATCTATGATCCTTGTAAAATAGGACTGTTAAAGCATAAGATAATGAGAAAACAGACCTTGGGAATGTGGGACCCAAGATGGAAAAACAGACCTTGGGAACGTGGGACCCAAGATGGGAAAACAGATCTTGGGAACGTGGAACCCAAGTTTGGAAAACAGAACATGGGAATTTGAGACCCAAATTAGAAGAAGAGACATTGGGAACTTGAGACCCACATTGGACAAATAGATCCTGGGAACTTGAAACCCAAGTTTGGAAAACAGAACATGGGAACTTCGGCAAGAAGTTGGAAAAATAGACATTGGGACCCACGTTGAAAAAAATATTAATTGGGACCCACGTTGAAAAAAATATAAATTGGGAACTTAGAACCAGGAATATAGGACCGTAGAAATAGGATATGAAACTATATATGTAGTGTTTTCTGACCTCAGAGAATCAGAACCCGTTTTACATCTTATCTGAATGACAACTGTTTATACAGTACAGTGTACCCATTACTGCATTGGGATCCACACAAAAACTGTTGTCCACCAACACTACATGGTTTTGCTTGAAGGTCTCCCATCCAAGTACTAACCAGACCCGCTTAGCTTGAGTGGATTCACAGGTTGTGTTGGGCAGGTGCTACGACTGCTACTGCTAAACTACATTGAATCATATCTCACTTGTCACTGCCCTATGCCAGGGGCACTGTTATGTGTAGGCAATCTCAAATGAATTCAAATGTTTTGAATTCAGTGGTGCAAGTTTTTTGAAACTGAAAGTAAAGTATGTGCTCTCTATCCCTAAATTTGTCAGGGGGTCCATCCCTGAAAGGAGACTCACTGTCAGAGAGACTTTTGTGATAATCCAGTGCTTCCATGTTTTTTGTCACATGACAAAGGGTCCTATGTTCCCAGGGTTCCAACTTCCTCAGTTCTGTATATGTGCTCTTCCATGGTTCCGCATCACTACTAAGTTCATAATAGGAACCTGAAGAACATGTTCCCCAGTTCTGTATTCACTTAATATGAAATGGGCTATTATGAGAACCCTAACCTTTAATCATAACCCTAAAATAAATGACCCAGACTTGTTCCTATTCTCTGCCACGTCAGATTTGACCCAGATCACCACAAATGTAGCAAGCTTAGAGACTAAAATAAAAATAAAATGATTAATATTTTTGTGCTTGATTTGTTTACAAAATATATTTATGAAATATGTGTTAATATGACAATGGACTGAGCAACATAGGACCTTGAGAACATAAGACCCTCAAATTTGGACCCCAGGAATTTAGGACCCTAGGAACTTAGGGCCTTAGGATCACAAGACCTTGATCATAGAACCCTAGGAATTTAGGGCCTTGGGAACACAAGAGCCTGAATTTTGAATCCCAGGAACTTAGGACCCTAGGAACATAAGACCCTGAACTTAGGACTCCACAAGCATAGAACCCTTAGAACATCGGGCCTTAAGACCACAAGACCTTGAACATAGAACCCTAGGAACGTAGGGCCTTAGGACCCTAGGAACATAAGACCCTGAACATAGAACTTTACGAGCACAGAACCCTAAGAACATAGGGCCTTAAGAACACAAGACCTTGAACATAGAACCCTAGGAACATAGGGCCTTATGAACAGAAGTCCCTGAACTTCAGACCCCAAGAAGTTAGGACCCTAGGAACTTAAGACCCTAAACTTAGGATTCCATGAGTATAGAACCCTAGGAACTGATGGTCTTAGGAACACCAGACCCTGAAAATAGAACCCTAGGAATGTAGGGCCTTGGGAGCACAAGACTGTGAATGTAGAACCCTAGGAACTAAGGGATTTGGAAAAAAAGACCCTGAACTTAGGACTCTATGAGCATAGAACCCTTGGAACATAGGCCCTTAGGAACACAAGACCCTGAACTTCGGATCCCAGGAACGTAGGACCCTAGGACCATAAGACCCTGAACTTAGGACTCTTTGAGCATAGAACCCTTGTAACATAGGCCCTTAAGAACACAAGACCATGAACATAGAACCCTAGAAACTCAGAATCTTGGGAACACAAGATTGTGAAAATAGAACCCAAGGAACTTAGGAACAAGGAAAACCAAGACCCTGAAATTAGGACCCTAGGAATGAGGGAGAGAGTGAGGTTTCAATATCTGAAGAAACATCAATAGCCTTAAATATGCAGATGACATGACACTCTGCAGAACATCAGGAAGACCTGAAAGTTAAAGAACAGAGTGACTCCAGCTGAAGAAGACAAAAGTCATGGCAAGAGAAAAGACATCTAACTTGACCACTGATGGAGAAAATGTTGTGGACGGCTTTTGTCTGCTTGGATCAATTGTTAACAAAACGGGATCCAGCAGAACCAGACTGACACCCAGCAGAACAAGACTGTGCTCTTCTCTGAGGTTCTTTAGCTGGATGGTGAAGAATGCTGATGGTTGAACTTTGGTGTTGGAGACTTTTGAGAGAACCGTGGACAGATTAAAGGATGATGTACCAAACCAGAACCAAAGTGGAGATGTTATTTTTGGTCAGAACCAGTTCAGTTCTACTAGAACAGCTGAAGATAAAAGAGGAAGCAGATGAATGGATCAGAAGTCTGAAGACTCAAACAGAAGACAGGATGTTCGTTCTCTCTCTCTCTCTCTCTCTCTCTCTCTCTCTCAGTGAGCGGGAGCGCGCATGCGCAGTGCCGTTCCGTCTCCTCCGGGCTGTTTGAACAGGAAGACGGACATGTTGTGCTCTCTCGATATTATCCCTGCTGATATTAGTAATAATAATCATAATCTGGAGAGGATCGGTGGTCTGATACTGTGCGGTGCTGACCTGACCTCCCTGCTGGACTACAGGACACCTTACAGAGGACGGCGGCGTGCGGATCTGACACTTTAACTCCCTCACAGCGACTTCAGGAGCAACTTTTTAACCGCTTTTACAAAGTCTACACGATTTACTCCACTTCTTCTCTTTTTCACTCTCTACACTTTACCGCGGAGTGTACCAGGTTCGGTTCGGTTTTACCCGGGTTCGGGGCTTTATAACCTCGGCCCGTAGTCTTACTGACGGAGCCGAGGAGCCGGGCCTGCTATAATGTGGCTGATAACTTTTTATCAGCTGTAATTCTTATTTTTTTGTTTTGCTTTTAAGTCTCTTTTTGCTAAAGATTTATGATGTAGCCACACCCAAGGCTGCTAAAATAATAATTATTATAATTATTATTTTCCTTACTTTTTTGCCAAGTTTCCATGGACTAAAGAGGATATACGTGCTGTAACTTTTTTTTTGCTGTGAACAATGTGGATTTTGATGATCTGTGGTGTTTTTAAACGTTGCAGTGAGAGTGAAAAGCCTAAAAGACATAAAACATTTCTCTGAAACAAAATCCTACTCAAAACTAAAGAGCTAGCCGGCTAACTCTGAGCTAGCAGCTCTAACACACACACAAACACACACAAACCATTAAAACTGGTGAGAAATAAGAGAAATCAGATAAACATGTCCTGTGTGGAGAGTCTGGCGGCTCGGTTTGAGAAAATCGATGCCATGCTGAAGGACCCGAAGTCCGAGATAAACACCGACTGTCTGCTGGTGAGTTAGCATGGGCAGCTAATTAGCCTTTAAGCTACTTTATAAACTTCTCCTAATCTGCTTATAAACACGTTTCTTTATGGCTCTCTTACAGCACACACACTCACACAAACCTTTACTACAGTTTCACACGGTGATCATCACCAGAAAAACTACAATATGTGCTTGATCTTCACTTTTAAACACTACTTTAGCGGTTTTAGCTAACTTCTTTTTTTTAAAAACGGCTGCTGCTAACGGCCATGTTTTCTTAAGACTTTGCTGTAGTTTACCTCGACCCCAACTTCACGTTTTAATGGTTTTTATCTCACAATATCCACTTTTATCACTTATTTAAGGTGTTTGGGCTCTGTTTATTATTTGACAAGGTAAACACAGTAAAATGTGCTGTTTAAATTGAATTTTCACTTGAAAATAATGGAAAATATGGAACTGGACTTGACATTTTAATGGTCTTAGCTTCCCAAATATCCAATTTTATGACTTCCAAGTGCTTCTGAGCTGTGTTAATTGAATTTAATAACTTGGTGAGGAAATATAGAGCTGAACTTAACATTTAAGGAGATTTTTAAAATTATTTATGAGCTGTTTTAAATGTATTTGAAAATGTGAAACACTTGTGTTTAGATGGGGTTTCACTTGAGGAAACTGTATAGTGGAAATATGGTATTGGACTTCACATTTGTAATAGTTTTATCTTTTCAAATATTCACTTTTATCACTTATTGAATTGGCTTTGACTTCTGATAACTATATGAGAAAGTAAAAACAATTGGATGTGCTGTTAAAGATGGAGAATAATGTGTACAAATATCAAGCTGAACTTCACCAAGGCAATTTTTGAAACTTATCATTTGTTTTATTGTATTTAATAACTTGGTAAACATATAAAGAGATTATTTTTACATTATAAGGCTATTATTGAAGTGATTATGGGCTTTTGAGTGTATTTAAGAATTTGGAAACACTAAAGTGCTATTCAGATGTAGCTTCATTTGTGGAAAATATGGAACTGGATGTCACATTTTAATGGTTTTGCCTTCTCAAGATATGAATTTATGACAAAGTGTTTGTGAGCTGTGTTAACTGTCTTTGAGCGGTTAAAAACAGTAAATGCTCTGCTTAAATGGAGCTTCGCTTTAGGAAACTAGTGGAAAATATCATGTTTTAATTGTTGTATGTTGTAAAATGCCCATTTCTTGAAAGGCTTTTGACTTGTCTTGAGTATTTAAGAATGGGAGATGGCTGAGAGAATGTGTATTGGAAAATATGGAACGGGATTTTGTATTTTAAGAAGACAATTCTTTATACCCAAGTGCTGTTGTTGGTCTTCTGAGTTGTCAAGTGTTTTTGGAAAGGTAAAATCAGTGAAATGTGCTGTTAAAGTTGGGATTCACTTGAGAAAACTGTATAGTGGACTGTATTTAACTATTTCAGTGTTTTAATCTTCTCAGATATCCACTTTTACCATCACTTGAATGGTTTCTGAATTAACTGTCTTCAGGATAAAAGTGCTGAAACATGCTGTTCAGATGGAGCATCACTTGAGGAGTAGGCCTGAGAGAGAGTGTTGTGGAAAACATGGAACTGGACTTCACATTTAAATTGGTTTATTGTCCCAAAAATCCACTTCCATCACTACTTGAAGGGTTATTTGAAGTATATTTGAGAAGTTTCAGGGACACTGAAATGTGCTGTTAATATGGAGTTTCACTTGAGGTCTTGGACTGAGAAACTGTTCAGGCTAACACAATTTAACTTATTGTTGCATATTTTTTCCTGTTTCCCTGCTTTATTTGCTTTGTTTTATTATGAAGGGCTTATGATGAGTGAGATGTATTGGAGAAGTTAAAACTTTAAAGTGTTCTGTTCAGGGGAAGCTTGTAGGAGCAACAATTCTTTAATATTAAAAATATTTTTCACCCCTTCAAGGAAATCAAATATCACAGCCTAACAGGTTTTCCCACTTATCGCAGATGTAAATGACCACCTAAGATATGTACAGAGTCCAAATTTAGCTTTTTCACTTTAGACAAACACTAGAACTCAACAGTCGCTTACATAGCCTGGTCATTTCTGTAAAAATACAGGGCTAAAATTTCTCTTAACACACAAAAAATTCACAGACTAGTGGATGTGGTTTAGGACATGGTATGATTTACTGTGAGCTTTAAAATTAAAATTTTTGAGAAGTTTGATTCACTTTTTTTCACAAACTATTGGATATCTTCAGTGACTATTGGGTTTTTAGTCTTTGTTAGCGACGTTAGCTTTGCAGTTTTAGTTCTAAACTAAAAAAGCAAAATCTGGACATGCCTCAGCTGACATCTTAGCAACAGCTGAGATGAGACTGAGATGAAGTGCATCAGCTGAGACATGTTTGGAGTCGAGATTTTGCCTCTGGATCTCTCTCCAGTAAGCTTGGTCCACATGTTTAATAAGACTAAACTTATTCTCAGACTTTATGATAATAGACCTGTATAGTTTTCTTGATTATGCATTAGACTAAGGCTGCGTTCAGACTGCTGACAAATTGAACTAGTTTATCAAATCAGATGTTTTGACTGTCCACACTGTTGTAAGTGTACTGACTGGATTTACACGTCTGAACATTGCAAATGTATCTGACCAGTTGCTACAACCATGCTGGTGCTATAGATTGAGTTGTCAGGTTTGTGATATTTGGACTGTTTAAAAACGTACCATGATTGAGAGAAAAAAAACCTCTTAAACTAACACAGTAGTAAAAGAATAGTGTTGGAAATGCTTTAGATACTTTCTAATATAAGATTTAGTGGAGGGATTTGAAAATATAGATTAGAGCTCAGTAGATGTTTATCATTCACTCACTGTCTTCTGATATTTAATAACCAGAGGTGGGAGTAAGTCCCTCATGTGCAAGTCTCAAGCAAGTCCCAAGTCACTGTGGTGAGAACCAGTGGCGATTGCTCTAAGACTGCAAGGGAAGCTCAGCTTCCCCTAAAATGTCAAAAAATAAGTGATCAATAATATACTGTTGTGTGTACATGTCACTGACTAAATATGCGCTACAACGCGCTCAACTTTTGTTCAGAATCAGCTCCTTATCACTGGTAACGACGCGGCTTTCCTCTCACTCATTCCCGCAGCTTCACAGTGCTTTAAACAGGGTGGACGCTGAGCGTCCACAGACTTCAATGGTAAAGCAAAGCGTGCAGCGAAACGAGACGAGTCATTGGATAAACGCGGAGCTTTGTCCCGCCCATCGGACGCTCAGCGTCTCTGGGGGTCTATGGGGCAGTGGGCTGGCCTCGGCTGGCCCGGACACTAAGCTTCTGCATGATGATTGGATGATCTGTCTGAGGCTGAATCCCTTTTTGATTGACAGCTAAATGAGCGAATCGGCAATCTTTTGGTGTAAACATCCGTGGGAGCATATTTTTTTATTTTCATTCTGTTCTGAGTTGAACCGAAGACTTTCCTAATCATCTTAGCGGCATTTTCTTTGTTAAAAGCGACTAGCGACAAATCGAGCTTCTATTTCTGGTGTTTTTTTGTAGCTGCTTGTGTTTGGAGACTGACTTCTATCACTCTTTCTGACTTCTATCAATGTTTCTGTCCAGCGGATGCTGCTGAGCCTCTCCACCGTCACAAAGCACTCACAGGTGGACACACTTCACACTAGCCTCGCGCCAGTCCCAGCTAGCGAGCTAGCAGGTGTAAAGAGCTTCTCTTGTTTAAAGCGGCTCAAGTCTTACACCCGCAACACCATGAGCCAAGGCCGTTTAAGCAGCCTAGCTCTGCTGGCCATTGAGAGGACACTAGTCAAGTCCCTGGAAAAGACGCCTTGTTGGTACGACAGGGTCACAGATCATTTTCTTGAAAAGGAATGGAGGGTAGAATTTACGTATAAATAAACCGACACATTTTATGATGTACCCGGAAATTGAGCTTCCCCTCCTTGAAAGACCAGCATCCGCCACTGGTGAGAACCAAGCAAGTCAAGTCGAGTCCCTGCTATAAGTCAAGCAAGTCACAAGTAAAGTCATACAAATATGGTCTGATCTACGCCAGCTTACACATTTAAATCAATATAGACGGTCATATAGTATAATGTGTATTGATGGATGTATGTATGTATACAAACTGAGTTTTATTTCAACATAAACTAAACGTATTAAACATCAAATATACCTCAAACATTCAATTACATAACTTACTTTTAATGGTTTACTTCCCCCATCAAGAGGGTCACGCCATTTTTCAATAACCTATTAATGCATCTCTCAAAGGTGCTTCTTAATGAACATTTCTGAGCACAAAAAGTATTACATCATCAACTGAATAGTAGATAAAATAAAAATAAGTAAATAAAAATAAATTAAAACATACTGCCTGAAATGTAAAGCTGTTACCTATAAAAACAATGTCTGAAATGTTAATGTCATCAACCGTCTTTGTTCTTCCCTTACCTCACACTCAACTTCCGTCCATGTACATAGTTTAGTCACCTCACGTTTAGATTACTGTAATTCTTTGTTGTTTGGTCTTCCTCAAAAAACTCTTCATAAACTTCAACTGCTACAAAACTCAGCTGCTCGTATTATAACACTCACTCCTTCTATTCATCATATCACTCCCACCCTACAACAATTACATTGGCTCCCCATCACTCAACGCATCAATTACAAAATACTTCTATTAACATTCAAAGCTATTCATAATCTTGCACCTCCATATCTTTCAGATCTTCTTCACATTTCCACACCCATCCGCACTCTTAGATCGTCTTCCTCCATTCACTTAACTGTCCCCCCTGCCCGTCTAGTTACCATGGGGAGCAGAGCTTTTAGCTGCTCTGCTCCTCAGCTATGGAATTCACTCCCACCAGATCTTCATAACACTGATTCAGTTTCACTCTTCAAATCTAAATTAAAAACCCATCTGTTCAGATTAGCTTATTTGACTTGATCTCATCTGCCTTGGCTGTTTTTATTGCATTTACAAATCTTTTTATACTGTGTTTTTAACTTATTTATACTTTATTTTTTATGTTTTCTATTGATATGTACGGTGACCTGGAGTGTCTAGGAAGGCGCCTATAAATAAAATGTATTATTATTATTATTATTATATTACAAATATTACATCAAACCATGAAAACATTAACATAATGTTTTTAGTATGCTACATAATATTCATGCCAGTTTTGTCCATTTTATCCAGTTCATATCCACTCTAGCAAACATCTCTGCCACAACATTAAAGAAATATTTAACTTTAGCATAACTTTCAAATTTAAGCAATCTTATCTTTACATATGCTAGATGTCAAGGTTGCTAGACAGTGTAGATATGAACAGAACAAAATAACAACAATAGCATGTGGCATACAACAACCACGTTTTTAAAATTTTTTATTTATTATTTATTTATTTATTATTTTTTGTATACATTGTGTTTGTTATTTTGTATACGTTTGGTGCGGTTAGGTTTGTTTTCACACTGCATTTTTGCAAGTGTTCAAAGGACTTTTATTATGACACACCCACATACTGTCGTCATCACTTACATGGTGTGCGTCTTCCTACACTCGACACTGATTGGTTTGTAGAAGGACATCTGACGTGTTTACTTTTACAAAGCGCTGTTTCATTAGTTTAGGTTGCTCTGTCATCCTGTTATATCCTTTCTCTCTAATTATCTCAGAATATAAGCTGCACGTTTCAGTATTTTTGTGCGTTTTTAAGCTGACTGTTCACATGTTCATCAGACGAAAATTATATTAGACATTTGGTCTCCTCCTCGCTCCATGTGCTACAACGGCTCATTATTGCTGCTGTTTAGCGTTTTGTGTGCTGCTGTTCAGCGTTCTACGTTCTGCCTGCACTGTAAAGTAAGCCGATCCTGCTTCAAAATAAAATCTAACCTAATCTAACTGTTTTTAAATTGCAAATATTTAAATAAAAAAATCAAGTCTTTTCGCATCATCTGTCTCAAGTCTAAGTCAAGTCTCAAGTCATATAGACCAAGTCAAAGTTAAGTCCAGTCATTCACAAGCGTTAGTCAAGCAAGTCTCAAGTCCTCAAAATTGCAACTCGAGTCAAGTCATGAGACTCGAGTCCCCCACCTCTGTTAATAACAATGCATGTATACAAAATACAGTGGTATCCCTACTAACGAGTATTCCAGGTAACGAGTCGAGATCTTGGAATATTTTTGTTCCTTGTAACTAATAAAATTAGTTCAAGTATGCCAAACGCTAGGGGCGCTGTGGTCGTAGCATCCCCTAGATGCTAGTGTAGAAGAAGAGGTCAGTCATTACCTTTGACCACTGTCCAGTGAAAGTGAAAGTGCTAGTGAAAGTGACACAATGACAGCATAAGGTAGTGAACAAGAAAGTTAGATAAATTTTACTTTTACTTTTCATATGATAAGTGTAACCATGCCATACACGTATGCCCGTCCTCCTGTCCTCCTTAGCCACCAGCCTACACGAGCGCCGTCATCGTCTCGTTTATGTTTTAAAAAACCCATATAAACACATTATTTAGCATATTAAAGTATACTGTATATTGGCCGGCTGACAAGGATTAATCAGTTTTACATGTATTCTTATGGGGAAAATGCATCCAGCTAACGAGCTAACCAGCTAACGAGCTCGGCACCTGCACGGATTCAACTCGTAAGTAGGGTTACCACTGTACTTGCAATGTATGGAATTAGAATACAAAATGAAAAGGTAAGATTAAAATAAGATTTAATAGTAGTAAAAAATATTAGACTCTAGATTAGATTAGATGTTAGGTTAGTTTTTTGCTTGTGGAGGGCAGCTTTGTGTCAGACTGGGGAATGTTTCAGAACCTGGCAACCGCGACTCTTCTGTCATTCTCTTTGTGGCACTCTTCTTGGATTGTCTCACTTCCATCACTCTGGATTTGATGTGGCTCTTGTTTGTTGCCTTTGCGAGTGACACAAAAGGTGTTTTAAAATCTGATTTGAGAGAATGAAATGTCCAAATCTGATGTAAACAGACTTAAAACCACCTCCAAATGTCTTGGTTCTGACCTGTGAATGTGGTCAGTATTGTTGTTTTTCAAAAGGAGACTGTATTAAGCTTTATTAAATGGCTGAGGATCCGGTTATTATTATTAGTGTAACTCAACCTATGGATAATTAAGAGACTACTGCAAATGGCCAGTTTTTGTTTTGCTATTTTACCACTCTTAAAATTATTTTTAATTCTAAAAGCTACATTTCTACCAAATTCCAATTTAAAAATGTCATTTTATTTACAGAAATGATCAACTGGTCAAAAGCATATTGAAGATGCAGACTTTCTACAAACAACTTTAGCCATTTTTGTCATGATTAGAGTACACAATACTAACCTTTTAACTTTAAAACAGTTCAGAAGTCAGGATTAGGTGTTGGGTGACTGTCAGTTCAGCTTCGTTTGATGGACTTGTGACTGTGCATCTTTGTTTTGATCACATTACAGATGTTTTCACTGGGCTTCAGTTCTGGAGATTGGATTGGAAATCTGAAGTGGTATCACATGATCATTAATGGCCATATGGTCCATCATCAGATATGTTTTCAGACATGTCTGCTCGGATGTGCTTTTGATTTGGTTTGCTTCCCTTTTTTCAGTCCTGTGATTTCAATATCACCGTCATCTGTGCATGGTTCCTAGAAAGAATAAGGCTGGATGTAGAGGAGCTCTAGCTAATTTGTGCCCTTTTGTCTGATCTATTTTTGTCTGCGTTTGAATGGGTATATGTTTGTCCAAAAGCACTGTAATATTATGTGGTCACATAACATTTATTTTGCTTCCATTTTGCACTTTTAGATGAAATGTCATGTATTGCACGGTTGGACTAAATTAGGGGAAGTAAAAAAAAAAGGAAAGAATACGAGCAAACATTCAGCATTCGCTTGAAGAAGAGCTGTTTATCAGACATGTGCCTTTGCTGGGTTTGTAATTATACTGCAGATGGAGTTTCATTTCTCCTGGCTCTTTAAATAAGTGTGTTTTTGTTGGGTTTTTTAATATTCTGAGCTGCTCTTTCTACACTGGCCTGTTCTGACCTGCCTCCCTCTCACCTGCCTGTACATCTGCTTGAGCTGAGGCACCTGGGAACAGGGACTGGGGTAACTCGCAGGTGAGACTGGGGTAACCGAGGCAGCTGAGAACCTGTTAGATGTAACTGAGGAATCTGGCTTTTTTTTTTTTTTTTTGGGAGAACTGAAGCATGTACTACCAGAATTGGAGTAACCTGGTACAGTTTTGGGTAACTGAAGACCTTGTTAATTGAGGCAGTTAAAACTTGTAGTATTTGTAGGGCTGCAGCTGTTGAATATTTTAATAGTCAAGTATTCCACATAAAATTCCTTTGATTAATCGAGTAATCGAATAAAAAAATATTTTTGCTTGGATAAAGTGCAATTATAAATACACAAGACAAAATAAGACATTTTGCTTTATTAATGACCAACCAATTGGTTTCCTTTTTTTTTTAGATGCGTTTTAATTCTTAAATAATTTCTTAAATTTGTGCATAGCAATAAACTATTTTCTTGTCTAGAAACATTTACAATTACAAACAGAAATTGCTGTTCCACCACACAGTGTCTGAAATTAACTTTTTGACTCACGGCCAAATGGACAGGTAGATTGAAAAAAAAAATCCACCGGCCAAGCATATTTTTAACTGGCCAAAATAATAAATTTCCTTTTTGTGTTCTATGCCTACATTTCATTTTCATTTCAAAGTTGAAGCAGAATTATTTTTAATATATTCATGAATGTTTGCAAGCATGAGTACAACTCAGGAATTCAACTGCATGTATTTGATGTCCAATTGTAGGAGCCAAATAAGGACCATCTTTTGCACTGTGTATAAATATAAATAGTTCATAACTTTTTTCTTAAGAAGTCTATATTTGATTCTGTTGCTGTTTAACAAAGTATTAAGATGCCGTAAGTGATGCTTGCACCGTTTATGTAGATAAGAATGCGTTCAAGCACCATTTGTTTATGTTCCGAAAATAGGTGCACTGTCACTTTAAGAACTAGTGTGGACCAGTTCTAAACAGTTCAGAGTGAGCGGCAGTAAGATACTATTAGCAACATTTTTCTTACCATGTTTAGTGTTACTGTTTGTGTTGCATCATATATTTGGAACAACATAACCTTGGTTTAGAAGTTTTGTTTTCATCGCATGTACAGTCTGGAATAAACAGACGTTTTTTGTTCATCTTTACAAAGAGTCCTGTGGAAGTTTTCTTGGAATAACGCAGACATGAGTAAAGAAGTTGATTCAGTCACCAGAGTGTTGTTCAGCTCAGATAAGCACGTTGTCCCGCATTAAAAATTGTCAGTAAGAAAAACTGTGCTTTGAGCTTTACAATTAAAAAAGTTACTTGAGGCAGAGAAAATTCCTCGATAATTTGTTTGTAACTGAGTAACTCTAATTACTGAAGGAATCATTTCAACCCTTGGCACGTGAAATTGGGGTATCTGAGGAAATAGAGATGGGAATATTGGGGTATCTGGGGATACTGGGATTTGAAGCAGCTTAAAACTGGAAATGGAATAAGTGTAGACGCCAGGATTGTGATAACTTTTGGACCTGAGATTAGCTTAACAGGTGGCTGTGATTTTGAGCAATTGAGGCAGGTTACGATTGTGGTGCTTGCTGTGGCTAAAATTATTGTAACTGAGGAATATTTAATTGATGCAAGTAAGGCACCTTGGGTGGGGTAGTCAGATAGGCTTATTGCCAATTGGGATTGGGCTAAATGAGGAAGTTGAGATTAGTGTGCCAGAAGCAGTTGAAATGAAGGAAATGAAGGAGATGGGATTGGTGATACTTGTTGCAAATGAGATTGGGGTGTGAGGCACCTGGGATGGGATAACTGAGGAAGTGTGGATGGAAGTAAATGAGGAAGTTGAGATAAGGCAATGTAAACAAGGGAGTTGGAATTGGTGGTGCTTATTGGAGCTGAGGTTTTATAATTGAGAACTTGGAGTGGTGTAACTAAGGGATCTCTTATTGGGGTAGTTGTGGCAGATGAGATTGGGGTAATGGGCAGCTTGGCTTGGGTGACTAAGGCAACTATTATATGGGGTACCTTGTCCAAAGTAAGAGATCTTCAGCTTCCAGTCAGAAGTGAGGATTGTTTTGTTCAAATGTCAGTTTTTCTTAGGCCAAGGAGGTCTCAAAAGTCATTACTGGTCTTTATTGTCTAGTTTCCACATTAGTACAGAACCACAGGGAAGACCACCGTCACATTTGAGGATGAGTCGCAGTCTGTGTCATGGTTCTGCACTGCTGATTCCTTGTGAATAATTGATACAAGCGGGCCAAGTTTCTGCATGTTCTCCTTCGGGTCCTTACTGATGTCCTCCCCATTGTCACACTGAGGTTTCTTCCACTAATCCTGAATCCTCAGTCATGTGGATGCTGAACAAGTTAGCGTCATTGTCTGAGTGTGCCAGGCCTCCTACGTTGTTCTCACCTTGTGTGCACGCACACACTCACACGGGGTTAACAGTAGTGATCTGTGGGCCCTCGTTCTCTGGCCGTGCGACACAACAGTGCTGTTTTTCCCCTCAGAAGTTTAGAGGACCAATGAATGGAGGCTTTTGCTTCATGCCGCTGCCACCCCACCCACCGCTTAATAAAATTCCACGCTAATCAAATAACCTCTTGTCTTGTGCTTGCAGGGAGGGTCGTTTGGGGTGTGTGTGCATGTGCGTGTGTGTGTCTGTGCCATTCTTTAGGACCCATGTATAGGATCCCTTGTGTTTAGGTGGGCCTACCAAAGCCTGCAATTTGCAGGGGCGACAAGGAAAGAAAGTGTAATGCAGACGAAATGAGAGAGCCATGACTGGCAGCATGCTGGCTTCATCCGTCACTGTGGATTTGAGCTTTGGGTGGAAAAGAATGTACTTGTGTTACAGTAATGTGGACGTCTCCTTTCTCTTAATCACAGTAAAGCCTGAAAATTAGGCAATGTTTTTTTTTTTTTTTTGAGCTCTGTGATTCATCCAACATCACTTGAGAAGATCACTTTAAGTGCGACACAGGCTGCTGTTCAGTCTCAGCAAAGAGGAAAGGTAGTGGCCGGTCAATGGGGTGGTGTTCCTCAGGGTTCTATCTTTGGCCCGTTTTACATTTGTAAATGTAAAGGTTTATTCGTGCTGAATGTTAAATATGGATACGGGTATGGCCGGAGCATTCTGTCCATATTGTATGTTAATTCCCTGCACATTTGTGCACATATATTGTGGTCTGTAGTCCCCAGGTCTTAAAATATTTTTTGTTTTCAAGGAAGAAGCAACTCTCTAAAAGATGGTGGTGTTCCCAGCATTCGAAGTGTTCCCAGTATGCACTAGTGAGGTGATAAATAACGCCGCAGGTTTGAGCGCTCATCTTCTCACGCCTGTGTTTAGGGTCAGTTAGATAATCTGTCTTCATTAGACCTGCTGTTCCCTCTCTATCGCTGGAGGAGGATTAGTCTGCTTTCTTCTCCATGTCAACAAGCACTTATCTCGGCCTCAGTTTCACATTACTCAGCGATCCGCTCAGCCGACACGGAGGAAATGTGTGGAATTATAAAATACAGCTGTGATGAAGTGAACAAAACATCCCACTGACTCTCCACAGTCCTTCACACGTAACCTCCACAAAGACAGAAGGTCTGTTTGGTTTAGGTTTTCATTTTTGACTGCTAAAAGGCTGCAGTCACACCACAGCCTTATCGCTTAATTCAGATCTTCAATGTTCATTAATGTAAGTGACCTGTATCTGTAATGTGAACTAATCTGTCTCTGAAATGGCACGTATGCGTATCTCGATACTTTTATGCACGCCGCCTCTGTTGCTACCAAGCATCATTTTTGTAAAGGGTTGCCAGGTTTGCAAAAATGAAGTCGCTGGTAAAACTTCATAGACGCTGGGATGCTGGAGTTTTTGCATTAAACAGTGACTGCATTTAAACTGGTAATAATGTTAGTAGCTGATGTGTGATGGTGTTTAGCTCAGGAGGACAGTAAACAGTAGTGGACTGTACATGATGAGGTGAAGAAGGTGAATAAAAACCAGCCGGCTGAGGTTTTGCTCTGTGTGTAAACAGAAGAGAAATCAGAACTATTTTAGCATTAAGCACATGTTTACAGACAAAGGCTACATTCACATTACAAGCCACGTTTCTCAAAACAAATTTTTTACTCGATCAGATTTAACTACCTTAATGGTTCACATTCACAAATATAAGTTAGCTGTAATCTGTAATGTGAACAAATCTGTTTCTGAAACGGCTCACATGCGCACATTCATGTGTATACACGTCACCAACATCAACAACAAAAAAAGTCACATTTGTGCAGGGTTGCCAAATTTACAAATGTCCAGTTGCCAGTAAAACTTGAGAGTTGGAATTACAATGTGATATGTGATAGTGTATCAATATTTTCATACATCTGTAATATCTGCAATATCAGCCAGCAGCTACACGCTGTACACAAAAATTCCCGTTAGAGGAAAAAATCAAAACAATCCCGTCCGTAAGCAAAATCTCAGACATTTTTCTAGGCTGGTGTTGTCTTGTTTTGGACAATAAAGCTTTTTGGCTGCCTCTGCTAGCTGTATTTTGTCTTTTAACCACCAAGTAACCTTCACAAATCACAAATCAACAATATTAATGCTTTTAAGGAGTCACTCAGTGATGTGCTTGGTCTGGACAGAAGATCTCTATTCTCTACCTGTGAGAGCATTATGTGGAGGTAAAAGACTAAAATAAAAAAAAACCCACAAATACCAGATTATTAAAGAATAATCCAGACACGTTAAAGAATAATCCAGATTTATTAAAGAATAATCCAGATTTATTAAAGAATAATCCAGACACGTTAAAGAATAATCCAGACACGTTAAAGAATAATCCAGACACGTTAAAGAATAATCCAGACACGTTAAAGAACAATCCAGACACGTTAAAGAACAATCCAGACACGTTAAAGAACAATCCAGACACGTTAAAGAACAATCCAGACACGTTAAAGAACAATCCAGACACGTTAAAGAATAATCCAGACACGTTAAAGAAGAACGACAGGTACAAATGAACTGTAGTCATATGCTCAAGCCCTACAACCCCCCAGAAACAAGTCTTATTAATGGTGCCTGGATACAGGAGGTCAAAGACTGAGCAGGTGTGTAGAATATTAAACGCAGACATCCTGATAAACTAATCCCAGTATGGCTAATGACTTAAGCTCAACCGAACATTGTTGTACTAGGGACCCGACAGGGTAAAGTCAATCTCTTGCTTGGTCCAGCTGATACAGATGCTGGTGTTGAGCCCCTGTTGGTGATGCACACTTCAGCGTTGCGGTGCATGTCTAAAAACAGCTTTGTACAATGTGAAGTGTTAATAAACCCCACAGTGGCGGTGCTGACCGGCTTATCTCTGGACCACTTCAGCCCTGACTGGACTTATCTGTGGCCTGCAGAGTGGCCTCGCTATTCAGATTGAATTCCTGCTGCTGTGACTGACTGCAGTGCTGTATATAACAGCCTGCTGTGTGATGGAAAATGCTGAATGTATATAGGACCATGTTGTTAAAGGAGGGGCTTAAATCGTTTTATCTAGGCCCAGGCCTTGATATGTTCTGATATTTAGCATTTTTCCCAAAATCAGAATTTAAGCAGTATTTCTTCCACCAGTGTAACTACCCACAAGTGGTTAACCTTTTTATATCATCACCTGGAACTGCACAAATAAAGCACAGCATCAGAATACAGCAGAGTGGATTAGGATTATTTTTGATCATGTTGGCAAACGCAAACTTGAGTTTGTCTTCAAATGAAGCTTAGCTTTGGTGAGTAAAAGTGTTTTATCATTTTTGTGCTGCTGTGGTTTTTACGTTGGCCATTATGATGTTTTTGCTTAATTCAACTTTCCATTCCACCTTAAATGAGGCAACACATTTGTGTCCCAGATATAACAAGCTAACATGCATGTACCACTCTTGCAGGCTTGGAAGTGTGTGTGTGTGTGTGTGTGATGGAGAGAGACCGTATTCAAATATCCCGTTCCACCTTAAATGACACATGGTTAGTACTAGTAGACTACTGAATATAACCGCTGTACTGTTAAAGGTGGAGCTGAGAAACGTGAACGCGACGCTGATGAATAAGAAGCCATCGTCTGCTTTGTAGCTTGTTTTTTCAGTTAAAGGAGTTAATCTGATATTATTGTTTATCTCCTCAGTGTGGATTACTGGTGAGTGTTTGTGTGTGAGCTGAGTCACTATTACACTGTTATAACACTGTTAACGGCTGAGAGAGAGAGCACAGCGGGCTGAATGAGGTAAAGACAGAGTAACATTAATGAGAACGGCAGTAAATCAGAGAAATGACTCTTAGTGATGTGAATGTGGTCGCTGATCTCCGCTGGTCTGGGTGTGAGGAAGCCCTCGGTTCTCTGACGTTCCTCTGTTGGGTCCAGTTACTCATATTTTGACACGAATGCACTTCTGACGTGCAAGCGAAGAGCATAGTGGAACGTGTGCTCGACTTGACGATTCAGTAGATGTCGGTACCTGTTATTCTTAAGGGCTGGTTGATGTTTATGGGAGCCCGGTGTGCTTGTTCAGAAGTGGTTATCATAAGCATGGTTATCATGAGGAAGCCAGTAATGCATCATTTTACAGCTGCAGCGCTGTCGCCGGTGTTTCTCTTAATGTTTTAGTTTCTGTGACCTTCATCTGTTCAAGCTTCTATATTTGATTCTTTCGGCCACTTGCTAAACAAATGCTTTGTATTCAACCAAGCCCTTCCTTTTAGCCATGCCTCCTTCCTTCTGTTCCTGTTCTCTGCACAGTGTTATTAAGCTCGCGTCAATGTGTCCGCAGGGCAGGACTAACGTACATGTGTAGCCGGACCGGCTATGAAAACAAAGAGCTGTGAACACACTCTCTGGTCGCCTTTACAGAACTGTGGTACTACTATGGTTGTATGATGGTAAAGCCATCACGCTTTTTTGGACACTACCATGAGGGCAGTAGCATGATACCACAAGGGTAATACTACAGTAATACAACTAGTTTTGACATGGTAAGTTTTATATAAAAGTTGCTAAATGGAAAAGCAAAAACCCTCGTTTGTCTACTCCTTTCAATCCTTTGCTGATGTTTAAGTCTCAAACAGAACTGAGCGCGGGTTGTGTTGGTTGTCCTCTAGTTCTTGACTGGTCATAGGATGCCACCCACGTGTTGGTTGGTGGACCGTTCTCAGTTCCAGCATCGACACTGAGGTCTCCGGTGTCTCCCACGCTACGTCACTGTCTCTGAGAATGATCCACCGACTCCTCTGAGGTGGTCCTGTCCATTGAACAGATGCTAACGATGCATTTCCTCACCCTGTTCGCCAACATCATTGGCAGGAACGTGGCTATATATACGTCGGGGATCTGTGGACCCCACTTAGAGATACGTCGCAGCGCTTTGCTTTGGTGGATTTGACAGAAATTTCTCCGCTGGCATCTCGACAGAGCCGCCTTTGACGATCACTTCTGCATCTTTAAAGGGAAGTGTTCTTCTGACCGAGGAAGAATGGCCTCCTTTGTGCCGGTCAGGAGATACCAAAGTCCTTTTGCATGATGCATCGGCTCCGCTGGCTAAATTTGGTCGCTGCTCAGTGAGAGGTGGTGATAGGGGTGGAGTGGGTTTCACTCAGGTCCTGTACTAGCTGCTATTCAGCTGGAAAGTAAAGATGTGGCCGGGTGGAAACTTTAATGTTCAGGGCAGCTGGAAAAAGGATTATTTTCTTCTCTCTTCCAGCTCCTCTTGTGTGGATTTAATGACCATAATTGCAGAGTTTCACGTTGGCACATCTCATTTGAAATACCACCTCGAACAAGTGTCCAATTTTAAGTACATCTTTACTTTTTTTCCCCCGGAGAAGCCTTTGTAACGACTCACTGCCTCAGTATTACATCTGTAGAACAGATTATATCTCATTTGACCGTGAGACTACTGCCTTTAAAGCTTGTTAATGTGCATTAGCATGGCTAGGTACAATCATATGCCTTTTTGTATAACCTACGTGTAGTTATGACTTTGTTAGAAATATGTTAAATCAGCATCCAGAACTCAGTTTCATCCCACTAATCCCAGATGTAATTAATCACTTTAGCTTCTGTAGAACAGTTGCAAAACGAGAGCTCAGTAGTCACCTAAATAGATGGTTTAATTGGTGTTAATAATTTAGTTTAAAAATGACTCATATTTCATATTAATTGCACATAAAGTGACAATTTAAACATTTTTAATGTTTGCCAGTTTTCTCCCCTTCCCAATGTGGTAGTAGCCAATCCCATCCACTAGGGGGTTCTCCCCATCACTTTGCACTGTCATTATCCTCTGTTACGTGTGATACAGCCACCGCCTCTTTTCAAACTACCGCTGATACACCGTCACTGGGGAGCCAAAGCGCTCGGAGGAAAGCGCAGGATTCCCAGCTACGAATGGACCAATCAGTAGACGCCTGAGCCAGTGGACATTACAATGTGAGAGTGATGGGGGGAGAGAGTGCGCCATCTACCCGCCCAGAGAGAGCACTGCCAATGCTCAATGCCCGGATGTTGATGACATACAGCATGACCGGGATTCAAACTTGCGATGCTCTGGTCATAGTATCAGCATCTTAGCCTGCTGAGCCACTCGGGGCCCATGTTGATATTAGCAATTTACTCAAACCTTCTTGAATTGAATTATGGGAATTTTTTACAGTATTTTCATTTTTGTATCTTATTAATAATGTATGTCATACTTTTCTCAACAGAACATACACTTTGTTCTTCTTGGGCTTTCCCCAAACTTTGCTAGGATACCTAGCAACACCATAGCAACCACATTAAACAATAAAAAAATCCCACTTCTGACGCAAACTTTGGAGAAGTCGCGGCTGGTTATGGACCTGGTCTTGCGACCAGAAGGTTGGCAGTTTAATCCCTGCAGGACATGACTGAAGTGACCCGCCGTGAATTAAGGGATTCCCACTGTGTGCTCACTGCCCCGTAGTGTTCTAGTGTTTGTGTTTCCATGCACAGATGCAGAGGTCCATTTCTTCTACGCCCATTGTAACTTTCACTTTCACATAGCAACACCATAGCAACCACAGTAAACACCAAAGCAGTGGCATCACAATCACATTAAACACCTTCGCAACATCATAGAAGCCACATTAAACAACACAACCAGTCATTACATTACTATTAAACTCTTCTCTCTGCTTTTTTATGAGCATTATTAGCTTTGACAGGCCAAATAAAGTCCCGCCTCCTAGATAAGGTCTCTGTAAATGATTAGTACTCTTCTGTACGCCTCACTCGTCTTAGTGCTGTTGTCTGAGCTGGAGCAGAAGTGTTTAAAGCACATAAATCAGCACTTGAGTCAGAAATTGCTGTTCATATCTGTGGTTTTATCTCTCGTTCGTTCAGGTTCTTTAGGTTGTTAAAGAAGCCAAAGAACCAACTTTCACTAGCAAAGCTTTCTCAGACCTTCACCCTGACAGTACGTCATCAGTCATTTAGTCCTCAAGTCAACATATGGAGACTAATCAGCTAAAACAGGCTTTTATGTTGTTTTTGTGTTTTCCTGTTATACAGGTCTTTAGCTCCACCCATTCTGTACTATTTCTGATACATGTGTTCAGATTGGTGGTTTATTTTTTGTTGACGTGTGCTAAGCTAGTTTTAGCTAGCAAAAACAAGTAGTATAAGGATGTGCCACTGATAGTTTTCCTAAAATAAGAGTACATCGTCTTGTTTACAGTATATCACAGTTAGTGATCGGCCGATTAATCAGTTCAGTTTGTGCTATTTTTAGATCATCAGCATCGTCTGATTATTTATAAACAGTCTGTCAAACTGAAAACACATTTACAGGCACATCCACAGGCAGTCTCGTCACAGCAGTGCTGAGAATTCAGTTTGTCAAGATAATGATAAATATTGTCATATTGCCCGGCTCTAGTAGCGCACCAAGTCACTAATTATTTTTCTTTTACATTCATACATAAAATACAAAACATATGGTATCGGCCTTGTATTGGCATCAGTCAGAGACTATCAGTCCACCACTAATTGTGTTATAACATAGCTCCTGTATCCTGATATGTATTATAGGTTTTAGCCCTGAAGACTCTGTTCTGTCTTCTGCCCATCTTTTCTTTTTTCCCCTCCTGTTGTTCTTCATCTCTTCACCTTCTTCAGGCTTTGTTGATCATTCCTCACTTCCTGAACATCCAAGCTCAAGTCAGGACGGGTGAAAATAAAGCTGTTATGTGTCCTGCTGGAGCGTGTTGTAGGTCCTGATGGAATGTGTTGTAGGTCCTACTGGAGCGTGTATGTGTCCTGATGGAATGTGTTGTAGGTCCTACTGGAGCGTGTATGTGTCCTGATGGAATGTGTTGTAGGTCCTGCTGGAGCATGTATGTGTCCTGATGGAATGTGTTGTAGGTCCTGCTGGAGTGTGTATGTGTCCTGATGGAATGTGTTGTAGGTCCTGCTGGAGCGTGTATGTGTCCTGTATGTGTCCTGCTGGAGTGTATGTGTCCTGATGGAATGTGTTGTAGGTCCTGCTGGAGTGTGTATGTGTCCTGATGGAATGTGTTGTAGGTCCTGCTGGAGCGTGTATGTGTCCTGCTGGAGCATGTATGTGTCCTGCTGGAGCGTGTATGTGTCCTGCTGGAGCGTGTATGTGTCTTGCTGGAGCGTGTATGTGTCTTGCTGGAGCGTGTATGTGTCCTGCTGGAGCGTGTATATGTGTCCTGATGGAATGTGTTGTAGGTCCTGCTGGAGTGTGTATGTGTCCTGATGGAATGTGTTGTAGGTCCTGCTGGAGCATGTATGTGTCCTGATGGAATGTGTTGTAGGTCCTGCTGGAGCATGTGTGTGTCCTGTATGTGTCCTGCTGGAGTGTGTATGTGTCCTGATGGAATGTGTTGTAGGTCCTGCTGGAGCGTGTATGTGTCCTGTATGTGTCCTGCTGGAGTGTGTATGTGTCCTGATGGAATGTGTTGTAGGTCCTGCTGGAGTGTGTATGTGTCCTGATGGAATGTGTTGTAGGTCCTGCTGGAATGTGTTGTAGGTCCTGCTGGAGTGTGTGTGTGTCCTGATGGAGCGTGTAGTAGGTTCTGCTGGAGCGTGTTCTCAGTATGTGTCCTGATGGAGCGTGTAGTAGGTTCTGCTGGAGCGTGTTCTCAGTATGTGTCCTGATGGAGCGTGTTGTAGGTCCTGATGGAATGTGTTGTAGGTCCTGCTGGAGCGTGTATGTGTCCTGATGGAATGTGTTGTAGGTCCTGCTGGAGCGTGTATGTGTCCTGATGGAATGTGTTGTAGGTCCTGATGGAGTGTTATATTCTGCTGTCTACTGCCCATCTTTTCCTTCCTTTCTTCTCCTTCCATCATTCTCTTCACTTTCTTCAGGCTTTGTTGGCCGTCCCGCCCTTCCTCAAAGTCCAGGCCTGAGTCAGGACGAGTGAAAATAAAGCCCACTTGTGCCCCCCTCCCCAGCCCAACTTTGTGGAGAGCTGGTTTGGCCGCATTCTTAAAATAGCTCTCTGACGTGTACGGTCCTGCTGAGGAATGCGGCTGTGGCCCCGTCCGCTCGCTCTCAAACAGGAAGTTATGCAAACGCTGAGCAAGAGCAGCTCTGGGTGATTATCCGCCTGCAGGCCAGACTGACCCCGTGCTTTTACACACTACTGCCCTTTAACTTCACCTCGTTTTCTCTTTGTTTTTATAGGTTATTATTATTATTATCATCATTATTATTATTATTATTATTATTATTATTATCATTATTATTATCATTATTTTTATTATTATTAATTAAAAATTTTTATTATAAAATTATTGTTGTTATTATTATTATTATTATTATTATTATTATTATTTATTATTATTATTAAAAAATGTTGTTGTTGTTATAAAATTATTGTTGTTGTTGTTGTTAACAAGTTATTAACATATTACCTGGCTCTAGTATGTGTTGGTAAGAGCCTGGCTATAATTTTCTGGAGTTCTGATATCATATATTGTGATATTAAATCTAATTTTAGTAAAACTTCACATTTATTGTTTCTGTTGGAGCAGAAGAGTCTAAACGGCTGAAGATAGATTACAACACTGCCGTCTAATGGTTGGGGGTGTAAATACAACACAAAATGAAGCACCAATCTTTACATGTAAACTATTGTTTATAAAAGCAAACTGTATTTATGATAATATACAGTACCATAAGTCAAAAGTTTGATGTATGGATGACCGGGGGTGCAGTCATCGCCTAGTGGTAAGGAAGGTCGCTGGTTCAATCCCCAGACAGGACATGACTGAAGTGCCCTTGAACAAGGCACCTAACCCCCTAACTGCTCCCCGGGCACCGGTGGATAAGGGCTGCCCACCGCTTCGGGCACAAATTCTCACAGCCTAGTCTGTTCACTAGTGTGTGTATGTGTGTGTGTGTGTGTGTGTGTGTGTTTCACTGCACAAATGGGTTAAATGCAGAGGTCGAATTCCGTTGTGTGCAAATCACATTGGCAATTGTCATCTTAATCTTAATCTTAAACCCAAATAGAACTGGGCACTCTGCTGAAAGGCGCCCTCTTGTTGCACAAATCTGAACCTTCATAAAGTCCCTTTAGTGTTGCGCAGATGGAAATAAATGATTTCTGGGGGTAAACATCTAAAAGCTCCTACAGTCTTCACCTGTAAACTATAAGAATGTGTTCAACACATTTTCTAAACATTTGAAGGGAAAAACATCAACATTTTGTGTTAATTTCACATAGTTGCTGTATAAAAACTATGATTTGGGCAGACGGTGAGTCTTAAAGAATACAGGAGTTTTCAGAGGGATAGCAGCATAAAATACACAAAAATGTGAAAATTGTGTTAATGAGAATTAAACTGATTCTGAAGAGTCAAACCAGCTGACGTGGTCAAAACCTGAGCGCTGATGTTTTTAGTTTATATGTCCTGCTGCAGTGTGTGTATATCCTTTATATGTCCTGCTGCAGTGTGTATATATCCTTTATATGTCCTGTATATGTCCTGCTGCAGTGTGTATATATCCTTTATATGTCCTGTATATGTCCTGCTGCAGTGTGTGTATGTCATGTATATGTCCTGCTGCAGTGTGTGTATGTCCTTTATATGTCCTGCTGCAGTGTGTGTATGTCCTGCTGCAGTGTGTGTATGTCCTGCTGCCGTGTGTATATATCTTTTTTATGTCCTGCTGCAGTGTGTGTATGTCCTGCTGCAGTGTGTATATATCTTTTTTATGTCCTGCTGCAGTGTGTGTATGTCCTGCTGCCGTGTGTATATATCCTTTGTATGTCCTGCTGCAGTGTGTGTATGTCCTGCTGCAGTGTGTGTATGTCCTGCTGCAGTGTGTGTATGTCCTGCTGCA
>BRDA01006423.1:0-13765 GCA_036984385.1 Crenuchus spilurus
TGGGCAGTCCCACTGCACTCTGGGACTTCATGGCCTGAGACGTAATGGAGGCAGAGCTGAGGAGTCTGAGACAGAAAACCATATTTTGAATTATAGCACAGATGCAATGAAGGCCTCAGAACAGTATAACATCCAGTGTGCTGATTGGAGCAGCATAACCACTTAAAATCATCAGCATATTGAAGAAAGTGTGTACAGTTCTCTGCAATTCACATCAAACTAATGCGGATTGCTCCTTTAAGGCTCTAGTCCATCCAAGAAGATACAAAGTGTTTCTTAGAAATAACGTTTAACCCATTCATGGGTCCCCACATCACCTCCTCACTTTAATAATGACATATCTTACATATAGGCTTCATAAGAGATACGGAATAATTGATGGAATTTCACAAATTACAAATCTTAAGATTAATAATTGAATAATAAACCTGCAGTGTAACACAGCCCAGTGTTTCATTAGAGCTCTGCCACTGTCTCCTAGACTGAGTCATTAGTTTGATTCACCATTACCACTCATTAAGGCTCAGTGATGCCAGCCTGAGCCCAAACCGAATCATTTCCTGAGAAAATAGAAAGCATAACTGACCAGCGCGGTTAAGTAAAATGCTAACCCTGATCTATTGTGAAGTCCAGCACCTCACTGAACATGATTAATAAAGTATTGATGTTGGGTAAAGATACAGTGTTAATTTTTTTTAAAGTTTCCATATTTTATGTGTAAAAATGTCTTAATTTTTGTTTTAAAACATTTATCTATCAATCAATCAAATTTATTTATAAAGTGCTTTTTTCAACTGATGTCACAAAGCAGTTTTACAGGGTTAGTAATAACAGACATAAAATCATTAATTCCTAATCCCCGGTGAGCAAGCCAACGGCGACAGTGGCAAGGAAAAACTCCCTCAGAGCTGGAGGAAGAAACCTTGGGTGGAACCAGTCTCACATGGGGGACCCATCCTCCTCTGGTCTACTAATTCTAAGTGTGTGATAAATCATAATCATATGATGATGTAATGTTCAGGTGAGCTGATATGGTGACAGTAGTGGGACAGGAATGATGATGATAGTGGTGCAATGATAACGGCCAGAAAGTCCATATGAACTCCAATGTGGGCAGTAGAGTAGGGCATCTGGAGCAGGTCACAGTAGTTGGTCGTTGGTGGGCAGCTGATCCAGCTTTACCACATGTATTTCAACTTTCAATACTTGTCCAAAAAAACTAAACTAAAAGCATAGAATTTTTAACAAATTTTAGAAAAATATCAGTAATGTGAGCATCTGTACATCGACAGCTTAAGCCCCTCTGTTAGCTCGCCCATTTTCCTCTGACTGGATTGAGCCAGACGACTAGTCTTGATTACTGGCTGAATAACAGTAAAAAGGCAAGATGCCTATAAACCATGCAGCTTTAAATTTTTAGAATATTAATTTTCTAAAAATAAATATATACATAAATAAATAAAATAAAATAATAAAAGAAGCTATTATTGAGATTGTTGCAACTAAAGACACTGACAACTGTAAATCATTACATTTTAGGGATACAAATGTCTACGTCCTACAATATTAATTCCACTAAATTTTATTTAGTCATTTTATTTAGTAATTAACAGAGATCAGCTTTGCAAAACGAATCCAGATCCAAGCCCCACCATTAATCTGGGTTCTAGCCACCCACAAATCCAGGTTCAAGCTCCCCCTAAATTTGTGTCCAAGCCCTTGATGAGCAAACCACAGGAAACACCGGCAAAGAAAAAACTCCCTAAGAGTCCATTCAATTCAAATGATATCTATAGTGTTTTTAAAATGCCGCTTTACAAAAGATCAGCTTTGTAAAAAGAATCCAGGTCCAAATCCCACAAGAATCCAGGTCCATATCCCCAATGAAGTCAGGTACAAGTCTGCCACAAATCAAGTCCAAGTGTGATATGAATCAGGGTTCAAGCCCCAAATAAATCAAGTAAAATTAGCCCATTAATCTGCGTTCAAGCCGCCCACAAATCAGGTCCAATTCTCCAATGAATCTGGGTTCAAGTCCCACAAGAATCCAGGTCCATGGCTCCCATGAAGCCACATTCATATCCACCACAATTCAGATCCATGTCTGCCATGAATCCAGGCCCAAGCTCTCCACATATGAAGTCCAGATCTCCCATGAATCTGCATTCAAGCTCCCCTCAAAATCAGGTCCAATACCCCAAAGAATCTGGGTTCAAGTCCCCTACAAATCAAGTCCAAGTCTCCCATGAATCAGGGTTTAACACCCCTCAAATCAGGTCCAAGTCTCCCATGAGCAAACCAGAGGAAAACCAAACCAGGAAAACCAAACCAGAGGAAAGATTGGCAAAGGAAAATACCTTAAGAATCAAAGGGGGTCCCATCCTCCTCTGGTTGACAGCAGATTGTCAAAGAAATAACACAAAATAACTCAAATTAGTATAAAAGTTTAATAACGAGTGAATCTCATTCGGCAGTTATGTAGATTAGTCTGTGATTATGGAGCTTCTGGTGCAACCATATCAACACAATTATGAGCAAAAGTCAACAGAGAGTGGAAAAATGTTCATGTCATTGATTTTATTCATGTAGAAATGATCACAAACTTTAATAGATCATTAACAATCCAACACGAGCTTGACTTCAGTCTCGAGATGAGGCTCATTGCATCAGTTCAGACTGCTCCACAGATCTGTAAGGAACATAAGAAGTGGATGAAGGAGAACCACATTACTGTCCTATGAAAAGCACATCTCTCCATCACGGAAACACGACAAGACAAAATCTTTCTCAACTCGTAATGTTAGTTAATGTGAAGAAGTTTAATTCCAATGATTTTTTTTTTTGGAGCATTTCTATTAGTCCGTTCATCAGAATTTGGAGATAAAATGGTTTTCATAGGACACTGATGACTACAGCAGTAACAAATCTGAAAGCACATATCTGTCATTAGGCTGACGCTATTAGACACAAGCCTACAGGCATAGAGGGACTTTACGGAGGCTGCAGCTGGGCAGGTGTTACTATAAGGCCAAACTTTGCACTGTCCAGATGTTTACCCTCAAACGTTTCCCCAAAACCTCACATCTCTCTCTTTTTCTTTCCTTTTCTACTCCAGCCAGTCCAGATCGTTCTTGAATGGCAAGTGCTATGCAGACGCTTCCGGAGGCCCTGCAGCGGAGGCCCCGGCTTTCAGGTCACATCATTTGCTCATGCCAAACTCAACACGGCCAAGTGTCACGTCTGACGCTGTTTTCTTTCTTTTTTTAAAGTGAGACTTCTCCCTCCTTCTCACACTCCTAATTGAGAGCACATTTTTCTGCCTTTGCACACAAAGCAGGTCTTTCTGCAGCTGTGAAGGGAGAGAGAAAGAGAGAGAGAGCGAGAGAGAGAGGTATGCTAGAGACCCAGTTGATAACATATGGCTATCACAACAATTGTAACATCAAGAGGTGTAGAATAAAAATGAATATAAATATACATTTTAAGTTACAATGACTTGATTAATTAATACAAATCAACTACTGTACTTTCTCATTGGGTTGCCAATGATTAGCTTACATTAGATTATATTAGATCGGCATATAAACACAAAGATCAGACAGTGACAGTGTCAGACAGTGGGATGGAGAATTTTTCAGGACCTGGCAACCTGGGATTGAGCTTTGGTGCTCTTTGTGGCGCTCTCCTTAGAACCCTGTACTTCCGTCACTCTAGATTTGACTTGGTCCTTGTTTGTTGCATTGCGAGTGTCGCAAAAGGCAGCTTGAAATGTACAAATCCGATTGAAATCTCATTTCAAACCTGTGGTTTGGCTCTGATTTGCAGAAATCTGATTTAATGTGTTGTTTGGCTGTACGGACTATCAAAAACCAATCTGGATACCATCTGCCAAAAATCAGATTTGAGCTAGCAGTCTGAACATGTCCAAAGAACCCAGAAATGTGAAACAAGACACAGGTGCACATGATAACAAGGGGGCGTGACTAATGCGGGGCACAGGCAAAGACAAAAGGATAAACACAAGCACAAATGTAAACAAAAGCATGTGGATGTGGGAAAACAAAACAAAACCCAAGACTGGGACCTGAACAGAAACATGAACAAACTACAACTACATTCACACATTTATGTGCATTTATTATATTTAACATATGTATTTTACTTTCATTCACATTAAAATGTACATTTTATCTTCTATCTATTGCTAATTAATTGATGGCAATTTGCATGAATATAATGCATATTTCTATATTTACTGGTCACTGTTAGAGAAATAAAATTAGAAAGATGCCCATTTATCTGCATTTTGCTTGGTTTTATTGATTTCTCTATTTCTAGTGAAATATTTTGGAAAATTGAAAGTCAATACATTGAATACATGTATTGTCAATATACATGTCAATACATACAGTCAATATACATGTCAATACATACAGCCCATTTTTATTACTTAATTAGTTGATGTCAATCATCATAAGATGTCAAAATAATCCGTAATGACTTGACTTGTATAATTGACAGTGACAGCTCTAGTTGCTTTGCATTACATTGTATGTATTCAATGTTCGCCAATGAAGGTAAGAATTCCTGCCAAACTCATTCAGTTGCAAATGAACACACAGAGCAAGCCCAACCATTGACAGTGTAATAAGTATTTTATTGCATTTTATAATGCCATTGTCAATAATTAGTACAGATTACATGCAACTAGAACTACTGTACAGTTTTTTTATTGTCTGCATGGGCAGACACAAGAAGATTCAGGTTACAAATACACAGATATATGTGTTTTTTTTATACAGCATGAAGAAAAAATGGCAGTGACTGGCATAAACATGGTCACCCCGGGGTAAAAACAATAATGGTGGATGGCTAGTTGCCTTTTTTTTCTCAATACCATCTCAGACCACCACCTATTCTTCCCCCAAAGTCTCATTTGAAAGTTAAAACAAAAAAAAAAAAGTAAACAAAAAATATATATATTTAATAAACTAAGTACATAGAAGTCACTGCTGAAAAAATGTACACACATTCTTAAAAGATGCAATGAAAAGGAGAGCTGAAGTGGTAGTTCCATTCTATTGGCCAAAGAAGTTAATACCGTTGGGCTAAGCTCCCCTGCAAGGATCCCTTTCCTGGACAGACGTCAACCTCGAAGCTGTCAATCAAAGGACAGTGGCGCTTTAAGCGGCGTGGGTTGCTGATGCAAAGGCGGTGCTTGGTGTGGTATGACTGTGTTAGAAAGGGGTGATAAAGAAGGAATAGGACAGTGCACGGGTGCTGAACATGCTGCTGTTTCACCTTCGTTATGTCTTAGTTTGGTTACGGCAGTGGTAGACCAATTTGGAGCGAAGAAATCTACACACAACCCCTTTGGCAGACATAGAAGATGAACTGAAAGCCTTGTTTTTTGGTACACTGCTGAGAAAAAAAGCCTTAAAGAAAGAAAACAAACGTTGAGTAATGGTAGTCATTATAATAACGGCTGTGGACTTTCTCAGGGAATCAAGTGACCGAAACCATGGTGCCATTGTTCTAAATGGCTTCCAAGCCTGTAAAACACTGAAGACACTGCATCAGCTTCTTTTTAATGACCGCACTGTTAATGCCAGTTAAGCTAACAAGTGCCTTCTCACCAAGGCTGCTGGGCGAGGGCCAACACACCAGAGCTAAAGCACCACTGCCAGCTCAGCGACAGCCACACGGTTCTGAAAACTACAGGAATGATTCGGTTTAAAGGGAGTCTGTACACACATATTGGCACCTAAAAAGGACCCACAAATACACCTCAAAAGTTGCTCTTTTTGAAAAGCAAGAAGAGGGCTACATATTTTTCTTCAGGTCTGTTTTTTCCTCTTTCTCCATGTGTGAGGTTTTGGTCCTGTCTTTTTTTTTTTTGGAGAAAAAAAGTCCTTCTGAGGTATCATTACACGATGAGTTCAACTTTTTTTTTTTACGTTTTTGTTTTCTCTCATTTTTTTTTCCTTAAAAATGCATAAATGCAATACAGAGACAAAAAGTATCAAAATAGACCTAACTAAGATAAATATACAAACAGGTGTTTACCTAAACCACTTATCTAACTTTTAATCTTTTATTCTTTTTTTAGTCGTTTTCTCAAGATAATACACTTTTAAAAAAATCATCGTCCCAGACGTTTTATGAAAATGAAACAAAGGAGAGGAAAAAACAAAACAAAACAAAACAAAAACCTATTTAACTGTGATACCTGCAACACATAATATGATAAATACATACACTTCAGCATAAGCAATACAGTATAGGAATTCTGAAGCTCAAAGCTTTACAATAGCTAGACAAGTGTAGAAAATCAAAAATAAAGAAACGATGTAGAAATGAAAGAAAATAAAGACAAAAAAACGAGGGGGGAATGCCCTTGAGAGCAAAGCCGAGCGGTAATATACAATAATACATCATTACAACAAGATTGTAAGAGAAACCAAAGTGTTATGGTGATCGCTAATACCATTGAAGTATGTCAGTCTACATCTTATAAAACAACTTTGTTTACAGGTGTACCTTAAAGCACAATTGACATTTTTATTTCGTGAATGCAGCAGTTCCTCATTACTGAGAGATTCAGTAAAAATTCCTTTTTATATGCTCTGTTATCCATCCGTTTTTTAACCACGTACAAGCATTTCTCTTTGGATATTTTGGTTTTATTTCGCCAGCACTAGTCACGTAGTGCATCTTTGCAGCCAAGCCTGTTGTTTGTCTTGTATGGGAATGATCTTTGAGTGATCTACAGTATGAATAAAAGACCCCACTATATTAGTCACCGTTAGCCAGAGCACCGAGATCACTCGAGTGTGGTTTTCCATGCGTGTCCGTGCTTTTTTCCTTTCTTTTTTCTCCCCCCCGTCTGCCCAAGGCCGTCACAAAGCCACACTCTGCATTAATTGGAAAGCGGGGGCCATTCGAGAGTGGCCTGCGTTAATGCATTCTGCCTATCATCGTTTCTGACACCCAACTGACTGCCCCATTGAGCGCACTCTAATGACCGGCCGTTTCATTGGCTTAAAGCGGGGCCTGGCCCCTCATTATGCATGCGGAATTAGAACACACAATTAAGCGTCCGCACAGAGGACCTGTACATAGACACTATGCTAATAGATCACTTCAAGATGGCGGATATTTTGGAGTAGACCTTTTTAAATCTGTTGACCACTTTTTTACGCTTAACAAGACTCAGCATTTTTTCTGAAGGGGAGAGGTAGTCATTTCTTTTTTGATATTGTATTGTCCCAGCATGGTGTGTGTGTGTATGTGTGTGGCTTGTTTCTATTCATGAATTTGGATAAGCCAGTTTACAAGTATGCATCAATAAAGCATATTTTGGTTCTCAACTGTGTTTGGATGAAGAAAACTACACTGCAAACATGAATATGAGTCTTTCATTGGCCTTTTTGCTTTGTTTTTTTTTCTGTGGACTATTTTCAAAAGGAGGTAGCAACATTTTTGGTTTTTATCTAGGTTTTTTTTTTTAAAAGATGTTTCAAAGTGTAAGAAACATACATGTTCCTAAACCAGGTGCGTCAAACCTCTCTCTTAAAGCAAGAAAAAAACAGAGTGTGTACTGTTTAAAAAGTGTTTCTCCCAGATCAAATGTCGTTTTGAAGCGCCATCACTGTTTAAACCGTTTTTGATGGATGTTCACTGCTGTCAGTCATCCCTCATTCGTTTAGTGAACGGCGGGCTTTAGTAGATGAACGTTTATCTTTCAAACAATAACTTTCAAAAGGACTCATTCAGCGGCAATAAGAAAAACCATCAAATAAAGTGTTAATTGGATCTCAAACAATAGGAAATGAGTGGATTTGGTCAAAATGCGCTGGATGAAAAGATCTGTTTGTTTTTTAATGAAACGCTTGCCAGTTCTTTTTGGTATTTGTCAAACTGAAGTGTATTTTGAAATATTAATAAACACTTTGTTTAAGGAAATCATATCTAATGAACGCAGGAACACTGAGTATTTGCTGCTGGCTTTCTAGTGTTAAACGAAAGTGTTTCGCTGTCATTCAAGTGCCGTATGCATGTAAAAGCATTATTTGCAATCTTAGACCTTGAGGCGTTTTTCTACGGTTGTGTTCTTAACACTGCCATTTGCCTGAGCACGAGAGGGTAGAGCTTTTTTTTTCTTTCCTACATTAAGTGCTTAATTTTATTATCTATGGAACTGCGAGAGGCTTGTTAATACTGTTTATTTGGCCTCATACCATACATAGATTTTACTCAATCGCTTAACATATAGCTTTTATCTTCAACCACCAAATTCTCTTCTGCATCGCACACTTTGGTTTTTTTTGGAATGCTCTGTACTGTAAGTTAGGAACAATTTCATTCATATTCAAGTTAAAAACAGAAAAGAAAAAAATCATAATAATTTAAGCAGTGACTGTACTTTGGGCCAGTTGTTTAGGAATAAAGAAAAGAAGAAATGGAGGGTTTTTGGTTTACTACACATCTCTTTGGTAACCTGTAACAAAAGTAAAATGGGGAAGGAAAGAAGAGTTAAATTAAAACTTTGTAATTGAATTTGGCATGGCACTGCTGAGAAGGATGCTTTTTTTTTTAGTTCACTGAAAGAAAAAAAAAAGCTACGTTTTAAAATCTCACAAGCGAACCAGACACGTTTTCAACTCACACAGTGAATTGCAGATAGCTTTCATATATCTAGATACTATAGATCTTTGAAACTGATATGGAGAGAGTCACCACGTTGGCTAGCCACGGTGAGAATCCTCTTCGTAACAGAGCTGAGAGGAAACGCCGTGGTATGAGGTATTCCGTGACAGCAACGTTAAAGCAATGCTTTGTATCACAGCTGATGTTCATCCACTAATAAAATGATCATTTCTAAAAGAAACTAATACATGACGTAGGTTCAAATAAAAAAGGAACGAGTGCCTGTAGGTTTAGTCCAGGAATGTACAGGGAACCTGCACTGTGTAACCCACTTTGATCTAGCCCATCTTCTCTGCTATTGAACATTATCTTCTCTGCTAAGGGAGTGTGTAACTTCATTTGTCTCCTTGTTATTTTCTCATTGATTGATTCTCATGGTCTTGCTTCCCTTTACTGTAAGGATCCAACAGAGTGGAACTGGGTAAAGTCTGAAGGAAGGATGATCAAGATCCTGTGAAATTCCAGCCCGTTTGGAATGGTGACAACACTTCAGTAAAAAAAAAAATGTATATATAATACTCATAAAATCAACAAGAGACATTTTATAACCAAAGTACACCACAATGTAAAAAGTTGATCGTTTTCAGAAGTAGCCGACTATGAATGTGAAATAAAAAGAGCGGCAAAAGCTACCTCACATATTTCAATCAACAGTACAGTCATCTTCTACAGCCTCTTTGCTGGTCTGCTGTAAATCCAGCACCAGTTGGTCCTGCTTCCTGTTCCTGAAAATAGGCCTTTTTGGGGAACGATTTCTTCTTCGTTTTTATTGGTCTAACAAAAGCAGACAGAGAAAAGAGAAAGAGAGACAAAGAAAAAAATGTCCTAGCTGCTTGTTTTTTCCCCCCAGCTTGCTGATATCACCCGATATCAGACAGCGACATCAGACAGCAGCCAAGAACGGGCCAGTCAGTGTCTAAGCACAGAAAGGTTAACACTGCTCCAAGACTGGAGAACGTCCCCCCTTTTCTTCTTCCTCGAGTCCGGTAACGTTAGGGTTGGGGTCAACATACAACGCAGGCAGTCAGTCTGTCAAATGGCTGCGCATTGGTCCTTTTTGCGTTCTGGAAAAGGGGTAACAAAGCCACATGACCCCGCGTAGAACCCAAGCGTGAGGACAGAAACAGGCTGAAGGTCATTAGAAAGATGTTTCTGCTGTCTCCTCCTTTGAGCATCATTCTGAGGTAAACCACAGCTGTAGTTTAGCCCAAAGTAAAGCAGTGTTCTCAGGCCAAAAAAGTAAGAAAAAAAGTAAAGCTGATAAAAAGAGAGACGGAGAGATGCCTTGGGGGACTCGCGGTGTGTTTGTCTGGACATACACATCCACCCGTGTGAACATTGGTGGCTTCCCTTCAACAGTTTTAACACACCGCGGCTGTTACCAGTCCAAAAACATCACTGGCTGGTTCTGGTGGGGTGGATGACTTAGAAATGGTCTCTGGGAGTTTAGAATTTGTTTCTTAGTGAAGAAATGTAGAAACAAAACAAGAAAAAACAACTAAAAATGAGCAAAACAAAATGTATGTTCCATGTTTTTGCATTATGAAGCGACGAGGTCTAACCCTGTTTTGGTTTCTTGACGTTGTAGTTGGTTCTGTATCATCTCTCTTTGTTTTCCTTGCTTGTCTGTGGTCATTATTAACTTTACACCTTTGCAGAGGCAGGAAGCAGAGGCAGGCTCTCCTGGCTCCGCCTACCTCCTTTGCTCTTCTTATTCCAGCTCCTCAGTGGGAAGCTCCTCATCCATGTCGCGATCATCACTGGGCATGCTCAGGTTTTGAGTGACAGATGCCATCAGAGAGACGGGCCTGCTGTCCTCCTCCATCTCAGCCGGCTCCTCCTTTACATGGATCTGATGTCTGAGGCACAGCACACACATACAGAGGAACTTACTAATGTTGTCCATGTTATGAAAAAGGCTGTCATTAATTTGCATTAAACACTACCATTAAACATTTGTCATAAAACCAATGTGATTGTCACTAAATGTATGCTAGTTCTGTACAACTTCAGAGGTTTCAAATAATTAACAGGAAGCGTGTTTAAAATGCTAGCATAATGATTCTAAAATGAATGACTATTCACTAGATACTATATACTAGGTGCTATATAAATTATTAATATTATTAATATAAAATTAATAATATTATTATTATTATTATTATTGAAAAACTAACATACAGAATGAAATTACAGTCAAATTAATTCATGTAATGCATTATATTCAAAACCTTAAAATTTCGAGGCAGATAAATTGGGAAAAAATTATTGTAAATAGATAATTAGAACACATTATTATTGTTTAATAACTTTAATGTAGTTTGAAATATACAAATTGGTTTTATTATTTATTATTAAAATCTACATTGTTATTTGAATGACTAAAATGATTCTACCGAAAGTGATTTTGAACTTTAAAACTATTTAATCACTGTGATAAATCTCATATGTGGTTACTCAATGTTACTGCAGGTTTCAACAAGCTAAACTTAAGACATTTTTCCTAATTTGAGCGTTTTCTTGCACAAGGTCCAGCGGGCTTCGACAAAGCATAAATGCACTCTTCTCAAGCGTCGTTACAACTTGCACTTACCTGTATTAAATGTAAAATTAACAGATATGACTTTAACCCTTAAGAGCCCATGGTGACATAATTGTCACAAATGCTTCACAAGATCTTTTTTATTTATTTATTTATTTTTTTATATCTATTTGCTAAGTGCCCAAACATTACAGTTCTTTATAAGAACAGGTAGAATTAAAAATAAAAATCAGAAATCTATTCCATGTGGTGCACTTAATCTATTTTTGTATGCTTAGTAACCATGCTCTCAGGAAAACTGGGTCTGGATTCTTATGGGTTAAATTATTACTTCTACAATTAGTTATAGTCTACTCACAAGATTGTTGCATTATCTATCTGGAGGGGCAGTTGCATTGGTGGTTATTGATGTTGGTTTGGTTTTGCAGTTTTGTTAGTGTGACCTGTTTTTTTTATTATAAAAACATTTAAAAATGAGACTAAAGTTATCATGAAATGTTTGCCCAATATAAAAGGCAGCTCAGATTTTATAATTATTTTAAAAATACATAAAAATTAGTTAATGTAATGTTAACTTACTAATCCAATCCATTTTAAGACTAGTCAAAACCACATTTCTAAGATTTTAAGCGATAAAATTAAGATCAATTAAGTTTACTTTTTAAAAACTCAGAAACGTAATGCTTAATGGTTTAAAATTGTATATATAAATTTTAGAATATTTCTATCAACCCGTTCATCATTGAAATGTTTTAACAAATGCAAACAGCAGCTGGTATTTTCTAACTGTAATAAAAAAAAACATGACAATGACAGATTTCTAGTAATAGAAGTTTAGAAGTAATTCTCAGAAGTCATTGATCAGTAGGCAGCTGTTGTTTTTTGTAAGCTGAAGTGTCTTACCCATACTGTTGTGGGGAGAGGCCGGGGCTGCAGCTGCCGTTGCTGTTCACCTGCTCCACGGTGCTGCTCACATCGTCATGACCCACGTGCAGCATGTTGAGGCTGGTGCCCGTGCTGTTGCTCATCAGGGTGGGGCTGTTCAGAAGGCTCAAACTGCTCTCCGCCAGCGCTGCCTGCATGTACACACACATTCACATACTCATCAGTCAAAGCAAAGTCAGTTTTTAAAACAGTATAAATAGTAAACTGTGAAAGTGGATTCCATCTGCTGGTCTTTTATGATTGAATGAACCAAAGAAGGACATCTCCTCTTTCTGGCATAGCTAGAAGTCATTGCTTCACAGCTGGTTATGACCCGAGGTGGGTAAAGGCCCATTTCCATGTACAAGTCCATTAAGATTAAGGGTATACATGAGAGATGAGACTATTAATATCTTAATCTCAGGCCCTGTTGTGTATTAGTTAAAGGATGGATTTGATCAAATTTTCAGAATTTCAGAATATTTAAATTGACAAAAATGTATTACAAAAATTAATAATTAAATAAAAATAAACTGATAAAAAAAAACTCATTTATGATAGATTTTGGCCTAAAATATATACTTTAAAGGCCATAAATGGCAAAACTCTTCTCTACAACACATTATTTCACATCAAATCTGAATGACAGCATATGAATTATATAAAAATGTCTACGTTATAAAATGTATAAGCTATACAATTTTTCATGTTTGGAGTTTTCACATTTAAAGCGCTTTTATGGTCATATTAAAGCTTTGAGGCATGTGGCACAATTTGTGCTCAGGTAGTAACTTGCAGAAGAAAAAGAACACACAGCTGGACTGGTTTATGACATGGCTAGGGTGTGACCATCTACATGCCTAAACATCAGCTGAATCAGCAAACAGGTCCATCACAGAGTGGTCAGGTCCATTCGTTCTTATACTAAATCAATTCAGATAACGATTTGTAGATACATTTATTAATGAAATCATAGTAAAATTGTTCTTTATTTTATAAACAATTTGCAGTACATTACATATATATACACGCTTGGAAATACTCAACATAGTAATCATTAGTTATTTTATTCAATAATAACTTTCATTTGACATTAGAAATGGTGTAGATTTCAGTTTTAGGTTACAATGAAATAATATAATGATCTAATTTCATTTTTGGTGATATATCTCAAGATTTGAACACCACTTCTCAGACATAGGGCACGGTGGATATTAATGTGATTATAAGATTGGTGTAATGAACCTACAATATTTGATATGTGCCTGTTAAATGTAAACCACAACTTACACAATCTAAAAAGTTACCCAATTCAACAACAAATATATACAATGATTTAAAAAAAACAAACAAAATTCTATGAAATTCTAACATAACAGAATATTATAAAATGTGTTCATTTAATGCAATTTATACCATCAATTATATCCACTAATTAGAATTTATAATAAATTGCGTAAATTATATGGAAACCATAAGAATTAATTCCTAGTACAGTGAATATGTTCATACACACACACACACACACACACACACACACAGTGATCACAAAGTTGGTGACACACACACACACACACACACACACACACA
>BRDA01006423.1:25063-52217 GCA_036984385.1 Crenuchus spilurus
GGTGGACACACACAAATGGAAGACCCGAAACGACAGGTCAGCGTACGAAATTTCGTGTACGTCAAGCTACTCGTTACTTGGAATTTTACTCGTTACCTGGAACAAAAATATTCCGAGATCTCGACTCGTTACCTGGAATACTCGTTAGTACGGATGCTTGTAAGTAGGGGTACCACTGTACTAGAAATTTGGCGTTTAACAGGACATTATTTTTGTATCATTGATTCCTTACTTCTGAACAGCAGCACTAATAATAATAAAAGTAAGTACTACTATGGAGAGAATGCACAGGGAAGACAAGGCAGGAGGTGAATGAATTTTCTATTGCTTTCCAGTATCAGCTTCCCTGACGCTGTAGGTGGCACAGTAACCAAACTGCATGTGCTTTAAAGCATGCGACTGGACAGCAAAGCCCAGAAGGTAAACACACACAGGTGGGAGTCTGGTGGGCCGGTCAGCGGGGCAGGAGAAACCGAGCTCTGTGGCCAGAGGAGGGCTGAGCTCCTGGGGAGAAAACTCCAACTGAGCGAGGCGGGCTGGAGGTGGGCCGATGATGCAGAGCTGAGATAGAGCAGGGCATTGGAGCAGCGGGATGCTGCCTAATCAAGCAGGCTGAATTAAAGCAGCAGATAAGGACAGCGCGGCATTGCACCGCTACGTGCCTGTGGTCTGATAAAACAAAACCACAGAGCACGAGTGTGAGTGGGTGTGTGTACACAGTTAGCAGGAGCAGCTTGACTCCATGAGAGAAAGAGAGGCTCATGCATAATCATAGAGTAAGAGGAATGGATAATAGAATATTCAAGAAAATTGAAAAGAGATTTTTGTGTTCTGCCTAAAAAACGTACTGTTTACGCTTACAGCTCAAAAAGTTTCAGAGTCGAAATGATCCTCACTTTAGTTAAATTACAACTTCTGTCGGCCGCAACATCATAACAATTTCTGTACTAAGTCACTGCTTCTGTAGAAACTGTGCAGGTTTGTATGTGTTACATCAGTTCATTTATGACTGCAGTGCAACAAAAATGGCCGCCCCTCTTATGATATACACAAAGCAGCATGCAGTGATTGGTTGCAGATGTGTTTGGACTTCTCCAAAATTTAGAGTGATGCTCTAAGGAGGGTGAAAGTTTCTTAAACAGCATCAATACTCATGATGAGACATGGATTCATCACTACGAGCCTGAGAGTAAACAGCAGAGTATAGAAAGGAAACATCCTCAATCGCCAACCAAGAAAACATTAAGAAGTCAAGCATCAGCTGGAAAATCAATGATTCCAAGTTTTCTGGGTCCCGGAAAGAAGACATAAGAGGACGGAGATTCACGTCGGATGAAAAGTTGAAGACAGACGTGCGTTCTTGGCTCACAGCTCAGCCAAAACCATTTTTTATGAGGCTTCTAATGGGAAGATGAGATCTTGTTGATAAATGGTATGTAAAGTGTATTAAAAAGCAGGGAGATTATGTAAAACAGTGTGTAAGAAAATGATTTATTTTTCTATTTATTAATGCAACGAGGTTGGACAAGCTTGAAGACACGATCACGATCCTCCAGAATCTCAACACGCAACGTGTGAATTCAAAACCCCACCTTGAGGTTTAATTGCAAGAAGACGTATGATGTTATGTTCCTGCTTCAATTTACCGGTTTACTAATTCTACAAATAATCTTCAACAATAGTTTTCTTTATTGCGCCCAATACTAGCGTGAGATTTCAGAAATCTTTGTTTTCTGTACATTCTGGTTTGGCTACTGGCCCCTAGTGCAAACAATCACTTCATGTTGAAGTATGAAGATGGATAACTATGCAGTGCCGCATCAGAAAAAGTGAAAAAAGTGAATTTTTGTTGATAATTCGTTAAGGTAAGCTGTCAAATTGTATATTCATGAAACGTAAAGCGACATTTTGTTTTACTGTTGACCAGTTTAACTTATAGCTCATGAAAATCAGAAATGCAGAATCTCAAATGATATAAATAAAACTTGACATATGTCAGTTTACTGTCTTGAATTGAATTATGAACACAAACAAACTTGTCATTTTTGCATATGCACTATTATACACATATTCTTTATTTACAACGTCTGCACATGATTTCAAAATCGTAATCATCTTTGTGTAATTTGTAATTCATCTTTGTAATAATAAAAGATCCAGTTTGAAATGAAGATAAATGAAATCTAAGAATGCTGTGAAACAACAAAGACAACACACTAACATTAGCTTGATGACACAACAAAGAAAAACTACATCCAACACATACAGAACCTCACTGCCTTGAATGGGATTTTAAAGCTTGTCCAAGATCAAAACAAAGAGCTGCTTTAAATGAATGAGTACGTGTCTAGAAGTCAATTTGGGTTTAAACTATCCAGCTAACTGCCTTGTGAAATATTCCTGAGCTGAAATGTGTTGAGCAGTAAAAACATGCAGCATGTAGCTCAGGACCAAGGCTGGAAACCAGAGGTCTAGTAAATATTGTTCAAAAGGCCTGACCAGTCTATTCCTCTTCTCTATCAAAGCCCAGCCTGCCTGTCTGGCACAACATCACACACCTTGCTCCCTCACAGTCAACCAAGAGACAATGCAGAGGGCACTGTGGGAGAGGGAGAGAGGGGAATTGAAAGAATGGAAAAAGAAGAGGGTACCCAAGGCTCCAGGGGGTCACGCCCTGGCCGGTCAGGACAAGGCTGGCATCATTAATTTCAGTCATGTGCTATCAGAATGCTCTGCTGGACTGTATTGTAGCTGGACGCACAGTGGATCCTGGCACCAGGGCAGAATTTACTGCTGTTTGCGTCAGACAGAACAATGGGCTGACTCTGTGATTTGTCCACAACACGGTTCTTTGGTCACTTAGTCTTATAGCCAGGTCGCTGAGCCAGTAGTGATTGACTGGCAGATTTTTAATATCATCTGTCTTTTTTTATTTTTTGCCAATTGTCTCCTCTTCCCAATGTGGTAGTAGCCAATTAACTCAACCCATCCACTAGGGGGCTCTCCCTGTCACTTTGCACTGTCCCTGACTCTAGGAGGGTGAAGACATGCACACGCTTCCGCCGCTGCGTGTGATGCAGCCACCACCTCTTTTCTAGCTACCGCTGATACACCGTCACTGGGGAGCCAACGCGCTCAGAGGAAAGCGCAGGATTCCCAGCTCCGAATGGACCAATCAGTAGACGCCTGAGCGAGCAGGCATTACAATGTGAGAGTGATAGGGAGAGAGAGAGAGAGCGCCATCTACCTGCCCAGAGAGAGCACTGCCAATTTTGCTCTCTTGGGTCCCGGCTGCTGATGGCAAACAGCATGACCGGGATTCAAACTCGTGATCCTCTGGTCATAGTGTCAGCGTCTTAGCCTTTAACTACACCTTTAACTTTATGCATGGTGTTTGTATATTATGACAATAATGAAGAGCGTACCTTCCATGTTGCCGTATTTCTCCTGAAATAGGCGAACATTCGTGTAAACCAGTTGTAGATCTCGTTGAGGGTCAACTGTCGGTCAGGGGATTCCAGAATGGCCTAGAAAGAGAGAGAGAGAGAGCGAGAGAGAGAGGGAGAGAGGGAGAGAGAGAGGGAGAGGTGATATTAAATGGCTGCTATAAGAGGCACATTAGCTGATGAGCTGATCTGCAGACAGTGTGCTGTGACTGGAGTCACGGCATTCAGGAATCATCATAAATCCTCCGTTATGAACAGAAACACTCTTCCTCATGTACATTAGCCCTGTCAAGTGCCAGCACACAACACACAATCCAAGTCAAACATCCTGATGTGACTTACATGCCGTATAAGGGAGGCGTATGTAAACGGAGGTCTGACATCAGCGTTTTTGTAGAATTCACAATTCTGTGCGAGCTCTGCGGAACACATCAAACAAAACCCATTTAGCTACAGTCGGATGTAAATAAAGGAGAGCTGAAGTGTTACTGTGTCTGGATTTGGACAGTGTGCACTGGTAAATGTTTTGGGGCGCTGACCCGATGCGATGGGGGTGCAGAACTTGTCGGAGTTGCGCCGGCGAATGGGTCCCACCCCGTGCAGGCTGGAAGAGCTGATGACGGAGGGGCCCTGTCTCAGGGGAGTGATGGGGGTTGCTGCTGAAGTGGGGGGATGTGGCAAACCCTCGGGGAAACCCTCACTGTCCCGCTTTAACAGAGAGGCGCTGGAGGCCAGATTCAGCTACAGAGAGAGAGAGAGAGAGAGAGAGAGAGAGAGATCCTTTAAGTCACTGTGAAATCAACAGCTTATATTCATTAATTTTACCCTGAAACATGAAGAAATTCTGTCGTCAGTAACACGTTTGCCACTTCTTGCCATTTCTTCAAATGGAAAAAGGGCAAAAACTGTGCGTTGAGTATGAAAGTAAGCAACTGAAATGAATTATGCAGTTCCACTGTACAGCAGTGCTTCTAAGGTGTACATCTAATAATCTGCACAAATTTAATTTTTGAATTTCGATCCACATTACCATAACAATTACGCCCAAAAATGGCATCTGTTCCTCCTCTATATGTTGCCTGACCTGTGAACATCATCTGGTGACATGGCTGAGTGCATGCAGTTTATTTGATCACGCTCCACATTTGCATTGTGGCTGTGATGCTAACACTGCGTCCCCATCCGTGCTGTACAGTAATCTCCAGTCTTCTCATTACAGCGTTAGGGTGAACATAATCGCTGTCAATTTGCTATCGCTCCCATGCTGAGAGGAGCGCGATCCGTGCCAGGACGTGCTGGCACGCCGACTCCATTACCAGAGACGATCCTGCTCAGCTGGCGGAATTCAAACAAAGCCCCCTGTGCGTCTTTGACACACACACTCATGCACGTACACAAAAAAAGCTCCTTAGCGGTGTATAGGCTGCAATTAGAGTCATGCAAAAAGGAGCAAAAACAAAACAATACAAAGCAGGAGGGAGAAAGAACACAATCTGGCAACAAACAGTGTGTGCCAAAGCCGGCTGTGGTTAGCCGCCCTCTCGGGGGCCTTTGCCATCGCCCAATTAGCTTTAGTGGGCACAGAGCGGAGCGCTGGGAGCGGTGCCCCCCCTTCTCTTTAGCTGCTGAGGGAGGCTTTTCCAGCGCTGCTTGTTTTGCTCTAATTAAAACCATCATGAGCACGTGCAAACGGAGAAAAGGGGGGCTGTGAGGGTGGGAGGACAGCATGGCGGTGGGTTTGAAGCTAATACAGCGAATTAAACTGAGCTGGCCCCCTTTTCTTCTCTCCCCCCTCTCGTCGCCAGAGGAGCCAACCTGGCCCATCTCCAGTAATTAGGGGGCAAAATTGTTTAACAGGTACTTAATTAACGCTGGAGCTGTGCCAGCTTGCCACAGTGCCCGCCAAACAGCCAAGATTGAAGACAGATGCTAAGCCCCGCCTACTAGTGATGGCACTAGTTTAGGCCCACTTGCGTTCTGTCTCTATCTATATCTCTCCACCTTTCAGTCTCTCCTTTTCTCTCAATTTATGTCACTCTTTTTTTGCCAGTCCCCCTATGTTTCCATCTCTTTTATCACTTTCTCTCTCTCTCTCTCTGTCTCAGCATCTCTCTGAAATTATGTCACTCTCTCTTTATTAACCTTTCTCACTCTGTCCTTCCTTCTCTCTGTCTCGGCCTCAGGGGTCATGCCTGGGCTCCGCTCCCCATTAGCGTGTAATGGCAGCCGATCTAGAGAATTTGTCTCCAAACATGAGACACGGCCTACTTTCCCCCTCCTCCTCCTCCTCCTCCTCCTCCACCATTTATATCCCTCCCCCGAATTAAGACACTCCACTTCTAATTGACAATTAATTTCAACATCTTCATATTTTAATAAGACTCCTCATCAATCTTGCCATGAAATATTCATTAGATACCTAATAATTGCATGCTGGGCTTGGCAGCTGTGGCAAAAAAAAAAAAGGCGAAAAATTCAATGCCCAAAAATGTACGCTTTGTATTAATTCTATTCCCTCTTCATCCTCACCTTTTGCCTCTCTCTCACTTGCAGAGTGCACACACTTGCAGACATTTACTCTTATGCTTATATTTGATGCATTGATGCAGAAGCAACTGTAAATCAGTCTTCAGAGCTTGTGTTTAAACTGGATCGGAGAGGATTGTTTGGACACTTGATTAATTACTCAATAAAACATGTCTCGTTAGATAATTGGTAAACAGTTACAGCCCCCCCCAATGCTTTGTAGGAACATTTTACACACAGCGAAAGACGAGATAGTGCCAATAGAGTGAACGTCATACTACTGACTTACAAAACTTCTGGCATCGTTGAGTGTAAGTCATGCACAGATAAACGTCTCAACAGCTACAGTGACAGAACTGAACTCACAGGTTGGTTGAAAGGCTTTGGCTCCGATGGACGCATGTGCAGGTGGGTCATCATGGCCTGCAGACGCTCACTCTCCTTGGCCAGCTGCGAGCAAACACATATACACACGTAAGTGCTCAAACATTACTTAATGCCACAATACAAATATATCCATGTTTACACAGCTCAGATGTTCTAAAAGTAGACCATGCTTGACCACGAGGCATTTTCTCTCTCTTCAGCATGAAGGTTTGTTATTGCCTCCAGCAAATTCTCACTCATCCTGCTCACAACACTCCACACACTCCCTCTCTCCAGGCCTCTTGTGTGCTATATTGTTTTGCAGTGTACACAGCTCGCGAGTGAATGCAGAGCTTAGGCAACTCGGCAAGGTCAGCCCAGACGTCCACTTGCCGTGAGTGTGAAAGTGAGATAAGATCATAATAAGAGGTTAAAATGGAAATCTGTTGTGAATACTTGACTTGTATATCTTCTACGTGATTATAGCGTCTAATTCTGATGGAAGGAAATCAAGAGTCAGTCCCATATTGTAGGAATCATCAAATCTGGTCCTGGAGGGCTGATGTCCAGCAAGGTTAGGCGCTCAGACAGAGGTACTAAACCTGCCAACTAAGTCAAACAGGCTGCTCTAGTTACTGAGGTTGTTTGGTCCTGTATTGTGCTTTAGTCTAGCCTAGCAGTCTCAGCTACGGTGAAATCCGAAAACTCGGCTGGGACATCACATATAAATATGTGAGCACACCAGTCAGTTGTAGCAGAGAGCAAAACCACCATCATGGGCGACGGACGTCCAAAAGGGCATGATGATTGGGTATGGGGTATCCAAAGTAGGGGATGTTCTAGTGAAGGTGTACTGAGAATGCACTTTATGAGTGCTTCCCAATGGTGCCCAACAGGCCATTGATGCCAGAGGGGTTTGACATCCTGGTGAGTGGTACAAAGCAACCATAGTGAACCAGTTAACCTCTGTAATGGACACAGGAGCAGCAAGAAAAGTGTCATGGATCTCAAATGAACTTCTGAGCCTGCTAAGCCTAGCTAATGCTAATAATCTGTTTATACATATTAAACAGTTCTTCTATGATATAGACCCTTTAAATTGAGCAGAGAAGCAGATGTGCATGAGACGGAATGAGAGAAAGTGTGAGGGAAAAGGTGAGAGAGCTGGAGAGGAAGAAGGAGATTCCGGATGTCTTCCATAATTTTGCCCTTTTCGGTGAGCTCACTGGGACACTCGCACATCATCTCTCAGCTCCAGTTACTCATGGTTGGACATGAGCCTCTCTCTCTCATCTTTGTGTGATGCTGATGTTCTCTATGTTCAGTGTGTGGCTGTGTTAGTGGTGCCTGCAGACCAGATCTAATGCTGCAGGAACTAAAACTGCAATTCAGTTCAGTTGAACTTTGACTTTTTTACAGCAGACGTCATGGAACAGTGACATGATCTGCCATAAAGTTTTCTAAATGACATAAATGTTCCTGGCTTGGATGTATATACAAGGAAAACACTTAATTGCCGTAGGAGAAGGACATTATGTAATTACCAGTGTTTTTAATGTAAAAACAATCCATTTAATACTCCCCATGCCAATTAATATTCACTCTTTCTAAAGACTTTTTCATATTGCACAGGCCTGTAAGTAAATCTATTCCTGCTGAAAAAAAGGTCCCTGCTGTTCTCTTATTCAAGGCCAACCCCTCCCCCCCCTCTGTTTTCCACTCTCGGCATGTTTGTGTTCTGCCGCTGTGCCCGCTGCCGCTGCCCACCACCTTCCAGCCTGTTTATTTGCCCATTAGCTGATCTGTGTTTAATAAAGCACTGGTCAGCTTCTTAATAAAGCTGTGGAAAAAATGAGCCGTGAGTGAGCAAGCCTGGCACGGGCAGTCTAGGTTGACCTGGGTCGGCCTGGTGCTTGGCACAAGGGTAGGCTGGGTGGGTTTGGGGTTAAATTAGGCGTCAGGAAATGTTCTGCGACAGGGGGCTGCCTCTTGTGTCACTTCATATCTCTCCATAGCAGACCAAGACAGAGAAGCTACACTTGGAATCCCTCTTGTTATTATAGTATTTTTGCCATTTTACTCAAATGTAAATTGAAATACTATAAAATAGGCGGCTACACATATTATGTGTTTAATTATAAGGTCTATATTTTTCAAGAGAAGAATTAGGAGTGGAAAATGCATCATGAGGGTGGCACAGTGGCTTGGTGGTTAGCAAGTTGGCCCCTGAGTCCCATTCTGGGTAGAGTTTCCATTTTCTCCCTGTATTTGCGTGGGTTTCCTACAACGTCTTTGGGTTCTTCCCACAGTCCAAAAACACGGCAGTCAGGTGAACTGGGCAGTCCAAATTGTCCTGGTGTGTGTGTGAAACCAGCGATAGATTGCGCCCTGTCCTGGGTTTAGCTAAGATAGTGTAATGTCCCGGCCATCACCCAGTAAAGGGGTAGGGGGACTCTCAGTCACCCTGGCCAAGATTAAGCAGATAAAATAATGGGTCCACACCACAATGGTGTGATTAATTATAATCAATCATATATTAGTATTAAAATGTAGTTGATTTTAAAGTCTGATCATTTTATTTATTTGATTAAATTGCTAAAATAGTTCATGTCCTTTAAGAATTCAGAAAAAAAATACTTCTGATTACATCACGAGGACTAATAATCAAATCAAATAGTGATTAATTAATGTGTAAACGTATATTTACACTTATAATATAGAACATACAGATAATATACTGTTGCTTGTTAGTCATTTTATCATTACTTTACTTCCTGTAGCTTTCAGAAGCATCAAAGGCTAAAATAAACTAATATTTCTAGATTAACTTACACACAATTTATAAATTCCAACATACTTGTGACACATATACTGGGATGGTTTTACTTTAAAACACTGGTGGTAAAGTAGTGAGGAGGCTGTTGGCCGGCTGTGTGCCTGGCAGGCTGGTGTGTCGGGAGAGCTTTGTTGGAGCGGAGGTTATTTTTGGGCATGGAGAAGAGGAAAAAAAGAGGAAGACAGACATGAGGCGTGAGAGAGGGAAGAAGCGGCCCAGTTTTTCGGGGCACTTTGGCAGGCTGGGCGAGGGCGTGTGGAGAGGGGTCTTGGTGTGTGTTATTTGAGGCTGGAAGGCCTGAAGTGGCCAGTCAGAGTGTAAACACAGCCAAAGGGGCTACGTCTCGCTGCTTATTTTACAGCTTTAAAGGAGAGGAAAGTCCAGGCTCCGGGCACTGACAGGTTACCTCATTCATGTCACTGTGCATTAAAGTATGTGAGAGCATGCGTGTGTGTGTGGTCTTCTTTCAGACTCTGTTCCCTACAGCCAGTCGGGTGTTTTTTTCCCTTAATGCGACCTAATGCGGCTGACCGATGGCTTGTCAGTGTGGGCCATCACCCAGACAGCATCAGTGTCCAGCCTGATCACACAGTCAGACACTAGATTCCAGTCCTATCCTTACCATTCCCCAACAGCGAGGTTAGCTTAAATGCTTTGATGCACGCTAAACATTTGACTGACAGCTCGACGGATGTGTATCAGCAACCGAATTGACTCGGAGCTGCCATCTTGGCTTGGCAGAGCACAACGCTAGAAGAGGAGGTGATTGTTTTTGGCTCTTTGATGTTATACAAAGTGATATTTTAGATGTGGATTTCAAGGCTCTGGGCTGTAAATAATACCTAAGACATCAAACATGGCTGCGAGTCTTTGTCAGATCATTTTTAAAAGGTGGTCTAGCATATGACCAGCAGCTCATGTTTCTAAATAGAAAGAAAGGATTTCTAAGGCACTAGAAATGAATGGGCCTTAGAAGCCCTCTGCACAAAGCACTTTCATTAGATACAATTAGATTCTAGATAAAAGTAAAAAATAAGAACATTTTAAAAAAGTTCATTTGTGTCCATAATTTAAACAGAAAAATGTAAAATATCATATATATATATATATATATATATATATATATATATATATATATATATATATATATATATCTTGAGCTATAAATCATACTGATGAACAATAAAACACACACACAATAATAATAATAATAATAATAATAATAATAATAATAATAATAATTTATTTTATTGTGTTTTGTAACGCTGATAAGTATGACTTATCAGAAATTCATATTCTCAACATTATTAGAATATTTCATTTCAGGTTTGAGTAAATTAATTATTTAAACAAAAGAGACTTGAATATGTCACTTTACCTATAATGAATATAAAACATATATGAAAGTTTTTTAAATTAATTTATGCACACAAATAATTTTTCTCCATTTTATATTTTTTTAGATATATTAGTTTATTAGAAAGACATATATAGAAATTATTTTGAGGATTAATCAAGTAATTAAAATTTAAAAATGTATAAGAAAATTATGCTTAACAATGCAGATTCTTTCAAAGCTAAATAGTCTTTAGTCACTGGGGCAGCACTGTTCCTGTCACTAGTTTGGTTCCCTGAGGGAAAAGTTTCAGTACTTGATTTAGAGGATATAATACCACATCTCTTAAAATGAGAATATTGTGTTAAAGTTCATTGTTGTTCACAATTTAATTCAAAAAGGTGAAATATCTTATTTTATATCCATTTCACGTTAAGTGACACATTTCAGGGCTTTTTGTTTTTTGTGTCTTTTTGCTGACTTTACAGCTCATGAAAATCAGAAATCCAGAATATCAGATTATTAGATTATTTAATTTAAATTACTATTCAAATAGTATCAACTCTAAAACAAAAAAGGATTGAAACGTCACCTCACATGTAATGAAAATAAAATAGATTTTTTTTTCTTCATTTTTGAATTAAATTATGAACACAAAATAACTTTTTTATGATTTACTATTCTTGAGATGCTCTAGAAGTAGTAATAGTTTTCATTACTTTATCTATAATTTTATGTTAGTTACGCAGTTCTCATATTCTTTTTTTCTGACATAATTCTTACATAAACACAACTGAGGGGAAAAGAGCAATTGAGTAATCAAGCCAATGAGATGATTTAATGTGACAGCCCTGAAATTCATACATGTATCATCTCACCTGTATCTCCAGCTGTTGAACGACCTGCATCTGCACCCTACACTGGGCTGTACTGCGGTCATCCAGGGCATGCTCATTGTTGAGGTGCCTGACAGAGAGAGAGAGAGAGAGAGAGAGAGACAGACAGAGAGACAGGCAGAAAAAGAGAAAATCAGTTCAATGAGGCGATGGGATATGAATGTGATAAGAGCTCATTCGAATGTAAACTCCAAAAACCGCACTTGAAACTCTACCCAGAAGAAGAGCTCATTGTGAGTACACCCGAGGGCTTAGAGAGAAATCTGCCAACATGCTGAGGCATCTGCCACTAAACCATCTGCTGCTAGCCATGAGTCTGCTCATACACACGCACACACACTCTTTGTGGGCCCGCCGTAGAGACGAATCAGGGCGTGTGCAGCGTGTGTTAGTGCTACAGCCACCGCAGCCTGACAACACACACAAACACGGAGGTCACTCCGGCACCAGGCAGCCAGCGAGGACGTCCCGGCCAAGCATGACTTCATATAAACAAACAGCCACATCAAAATCCAGCCACCAGATAGTTGATTATTTTCCCATTTCGAGAAAGAGGCATTTTTTTCGGAGCTCCTCTGGGCTTTTTACGACGGCCCCGCTAAGGAAACGCTCCACAATAGTGGATTTCCACCCAAAGAAACACTTTTCACTAGGCGTATAAACTTGATTTCCTCTAACGTGAAAATAAAAATAATTTGAGTACATGAAAGGGTTTGCCGGCAGACCTTTTAGTGTACTGTAGCATTCTGTGTATGTGTGTGTGTGGAGTGTGTGTAACAATCTAGTGTTGTGCAATTGTTTTGTGATAAACATGAGGGGGAAACAGCACGCACGCACCCACACAGACTCTTATAGGCCTTTTCCTTTCTAACCTAAGCTGTGCACTTCTCAGTAGATAAACTGATCTGTCACAACAAAACCTTCCACAAAAAAATATTTAATACATGTGTACTACCTCTAAAGAGCTTTTTAAAATAAAATTATAACTTTTCATAAATGCTGCTGCTTGAGATCTTCTGTTAGACATGGGAAGTAGTTTTGATGTCTCCCAGCTTATAGGCTTTAATACAGCTGTTTATTCTCCACTGGAAGTTTAGAATATATTTTACTTAACCTCAACAAACACTATTAATCACAAGAATAGGAGATATTAGTCCATATACAACCTTATTAAACAATATTAATCATTAGGAGATATTAGTCCATAAATAACCTCAATAAAAACTATTAATCATTAGAAGACATTAGTCCATAAACAACCTTATTACACAATATTAATTATTAGGAGATATTAGTCCATAAACAACTTTATTACACAATATTAATTATAAGAAGATATTAGTCCATGAACAACCTTATTAAACAATATTAATTATTAGGAGATATTAGTCCATGAACAACCTTATTAAACAATATTAATTATTAGGAGATATTAGTCCATGAACAACCTTATTAAACAATATTAATCATTAGGAGATATTAGTCCATAAACAACCTTATTACACAATATTAATTATAAGAAGATATTAGTCCATGAACAACCTTATTAAACAATATTAATCATTAGGAGATATTAGTCCATAAACAACCTTATTAAACAATATTAATCATTAGGAGATATTAGTCCATAAACAACCTCAATAAAAACTATTAATCATTAGAAGACATTAGTCCATGAACAATCTCAGTTAGTTACTATTAGTCACTAAAATAGGAGATATCAGTCTACAAACAACGTCTGGCAGAAAGTAAACGCCGGTACTAAAGCCTATTAGCTCAGTGTTAACAACTTGTGGGTGACACAGAAAGTGAGCTAAAAGAACCCTGCCCTACCTCACCCTTCTACCACAGACAAATGAGTATCTCAATTATCTGAAGCAGCAACATTTCTTCTGAAGGAAAAGGTGTGTTTTGTCATGGACAACATTCCAATTTAAAAGGTGACCCCAAACATTTGGTTTTATTGCAGGTAACTCTGGATTATTTCTATTGATTCATCAAATAGAAATCAAATGTTCACAGGATGTAAAGAGCAGCTGGCATTCTTAAATGGCGTATATAAAAAGTTACAAGTCATGTGACAATGACAACATGCAATGACCACAGTGTCAATCACTGACAGCCCCTTCTTCACCATCACAAGTCGAAAGTGTAACAGGTGTCTTAGTGCCTTCTTAACCAAATGGAAGAAAAGCAATACAAGCAGGATGTTATTATTATTTAATTTCCATTTTGAGTAAAAAAATAGTAATGTGCTGCAGGCCATGAACTCTGCAAGTAGGAGGGAGAAATAAAAACAAAAAAAAAAAACACCTGGATATGATATCATTTGTTTTTCGGGGAACAGTCAGCAAACTCCGACTTGCAATCTCGGAGCGCAGCCGACAGTCATCCAAAGCCATGTTTTTCTTCGTGAAGCAATCGCGTTCTTCTCCGAAAACAAAACAAACGGATGACGAAGGGTGAAAAAAAAGAGTGAGAAAGGGGAGCAATGACGAGATGGAGGGAAAATAAGCGAGGGATGAAGTCAGAGTGAGAGAAGAGTGGAGAGTTTGAGCGATTGACAGGAGAAAGTTGGAAAAGAAGAAGGAAGAGGGGGAAACAAAGGGGGAATGCCTGCTACGCTGCTGCAGCAATAGCCAATAACACAAACAAGAGAATAAAGAGGCGGTGTGAAAGGCAGGCAAATGTGTAGACGGACTGGGTGCTAAACTGTAAATAACCCGGATAGGGCCGGACAGAGGCATGCTGGGAAAGATCACAAGGTCCCCCGTCCTTCCCCATTACAGGAAACAAACAGTTTAGACAGTTAACACACACACACACACACACAATTCCTAACTCACTCACAATACTGCCATTGCTGTGCCAATGTGCTGAACTTCAACTGCTTCACTAGCCCTAAACTCTGATTGGCTGAGCTACGCTGTAATGTTGAAATGCTTGAGTTTGACACCATAGCCTATATGAAGTACACCAAATTCCAGTCCTGGAGGGCTGGTGTCCAGCACAGTTTGATGATTTCCTGGTCATTACCTGTTGAAATGAATCAGATGTGCTTGATCAGGAAGACCACCTGTGTAGGACTGTGCAGGAATTCAGCCCTCCAGGCCTGGAGTTTGACACCCATGAACTACACTGTTAAGCTGAAGAACTGTTCATAGCAGTTCTGTGACATGAACATCGCATGATGAATGCTGTTTTTGCTGAGGGGCACCACATCCTGGAAATTTCATTCATTTTCAGTAAGTTTCCTAACCTATTTTCCATTGTTTTTGTTATTTCCTATAACTAGGCACTAGTCCTAAGTGTGCTAGCATTGCAATCACCACTGTTACCACACAAGAGACACAAGCAGTTGTATTAAAAGTTGTGCTGGGTGGTGGAGTTCTGAAGTTTCCTACAATTTGCCGCTTTCAGTGCAGTTAAATCACTGTAATGCGTGACCCCTCATGGCCTTTAATATAGTTCTGCCTTGGCAACCCAGGATCCAATCAACCTAGGCCTCTTTTATGATGTCATAATGGTCATGTTTGTGGAGGAGCCGTTGCTGCTTATATGGCTACGTACCTCACAAAACCATGTAACCCGAGGTCAAGGACCATGAGAGCACCCCGAGAGGACAACAAGAGGGAATAATAGCATATTTGAACATCTCTCCATGGAAATATAGTTAAAAGCTTTTCTTCTTCAGGTTTCTAAGCCTCACAAAGCACACACTCTCTGGGGTCTGTAGGTCTGAGGATTAGTTTATCCCGAGGGGAGAATCCCCACGCTACATCAGACATCCCTTCCCCACCTCTTCGCTGACTCATATCTCATAAGCGTTGATCTACAAATCACGAGCACACCCCCGCTAAGTCCTAGTCTAAATCTCCTCTGATAATTCTGTCCACTGGGGAATTCCCGTACTGTGTTCCACTGTCACGCTTAGTGGTTTGGGTGGACAAATGGACTGGATCTTCACCAAAAATTTCCTTTACACCATATACAGTCAAATTTTTTGGTGTTTGCTTCTTTAGTTTTGAGCTGGAGCTATGAAGTTAACACAGCTAGCAAGTAATGGAATCAAACATTAGCATTAGCACTGTGCTAACTGCATGACTAAATCAGTTATCTTGCCTCAAACCACAGACAATGGCAAAAATTATGGACAAAACCCAAGCTTTAAGACACTAGGAAAGTTTGTGTCGATTCAGAAATACATTTTAGACTATGCTAATTGTTAGCTAAAGCTTCCATTACTAAACAACAATGGCCAACAAGGAAGTAAACAAACACCAGACGCATGACACCTGACTGACTACATTATAGAAAAGACAAGAGGAAACAGTGTAAACTGTTTACATTTCTCTGATCATTTTCCTTCAACCTGTCCATTACTCAGTGATGGACGTCCTGCATGATTGTCCAGGCAACTTTTTTTCGTCTCAAGAGTACAAATAGTGAGGAGGCAATCATTCTCCATAAGAAATTAAAGGAAAACAATGATGTCATCCACTCCATGAACCCAGGCACAGATAGCAGTTTTTCCCTGCAAGAGAATGATGATAAAAACATGATCTCACCCCTCTCTTTTCCTTCTCTCTCTGAACAGAAGGACACACCACAAGCTTTATGGCACATAATAAACAGTAGCCGCATTTTTTCCGAGGGACCCGACAATGAGGTACTGTTTACTTGCTGTGTCCTGACCGGGATCTAAGCAGCATTTATGACAGCTAAAAAAAATATTAAAAAAATGCCAGAGGCCGGCTCCAGCAAAAGCCTGAGTATTCTAACACATGTAGTCACGGCATGCCAGAGAAAATTGAACATCATTAAAGAGCTCAGGGGTGAAGGGAGAGAGACAGAATGATTAGTAATGAATGAAAGTTTTCATATTTGTGTTACTCTGTTGAAAAAAAGAGCTTTAAGTTGCAGACAGCCCGTTTAAGCTATAGAGGAGAAAAAGTACAGAGAGAGAGAGAGAGAGAGAAAGTAATAGCTGCTACAGGTGGCAGACTGCCAGCTAGCACTATAGAGAAACAATGCAAAAAAAAGGGATAGATTGAAAGGGGGGGGGTGTTAGAGAAGAGTAGGAAAGAAAAAGCATATCATATCCTCTCTGTCCTCTGACAGTGATGAGTAAAATGTGCAGGCTGGGTCGTGGAGCTCAGGACTGACAGCATTATCTGTCACCCCTCCCTCCTTTTCTCTCCTTGTCTCCCCCCCCCCTTTCTTCGCATGCCCCTGGGCTATGTGAAATGAGACACCGCACAACTAAACAACAGCTTTGCTCTTAAAACTTTCCCAGACTCCCCGGCTCTTTGATGTGTGTGTCAGCGGGCCATCATCTCTCTGCTCCCGCTCCTCAGGGCCGTCGTCAGGGATGCTGGAAGCTCATTTGCATGAGCTAGAGTGGTGGCCTGTCAGAGTAGGAGGCCCTAAGAGGGGGTGGAGCCTTGGAGTCATGGGTTAAAGATATGGGCTAAATACATGGGATAAAGATACTGGCTAAGACACAGGCTAAAGACATGGACTAAACACATGGGTTAAAGATATGGGCTAAGAGATGGGTTAAAGACACAAGCTAAAGAAACAGGCTAAAGACAATGGCTAAAGACATAGGATAAAGGACACAGGCTAAAACAGGGGGTAAAGACAAATGCTAAATATATGAGCTAAAGCACAAGCTAAAACAGGGGGTAAAGACAAAGGGAAAATATATGGGTTAAGACAGGCTAAACACCTGGGCTAAAGACATTGGCTAAGACACAAGCTAAAGACATGGGCTAAACACATGGGTTAAAGATATGTGCTAAGACACAGGCTAAATACACAAGCTAAAGATAATGGCTAAAGACATAGGCTAAAGGACACAGGCTAAACCCACATATAAGGACTAAGACAGGCTAAAGACATGGCCTAAAAACAAAGGCTAAATGTATGGGCTAAAACAGGGGGTAAAGACAAAGGCTAAATATATGGGCTTAAGAGACAGGCTAAACACATGGGCTAAAGATAGTGGCTAAGACACAAGCTAAACACATGGATTAAAGATATGTGCTAAGACACAGGCTAAATACACAAGCTAAAGACAAAGGCTAAAGGACACAGGCTAAACCTACATATAAGGACTAAGACACAGGCTAAAGACATGGCCTAAAGACAAAGGCTAAATATATGGGCTAAAACACAGGCTAAACACCTAGGCTAAAGATATTGGCTAAGACACAAGCTAAAGACATGGGCTAAAGACAGGCTAAAGACATAGGCTAAACACAAGGTTTAAAGATAGACACAGGCTATTCACACAGATATTAGCTATAGACACCAGTTAAAGACACAGGCTAAACACACATGCTTAACGTGGGTCTAAAACAGGTTCAAGGCACAGACTGAAGTCTCAGGCTAACTACTGGATTAAGACACAAGCTAAACACACTGGTACAACAATATTCCAATACTGTGACAAAGCTGTCAACGCTTCATGTTAAAACTGTAAAAACCTTTGAACGTAGATGACTAGAGGGAGAAAGAAAGAAAGAAAAGAGAAAGAAGGGAAGAGAGAAAAAGGGAGGGAGAGAAAGCCTTGTGACAATGACAAAAGTGAGAGACGGAGAATCACTATTTACTTCCTATTACCGATATTAATTTTTGCTATCTGACTGCTTTCCCAATATTTTGACAAACCTGTCATATTAAAGCCTTTGAATTTAGATGACTAAACAGACAGAGGAGGGAGAAAAGGGAAAGAAAGGAAGAGAGTGCTGCAGTAGTGTCTGTAAGGCCTCTGGGGCAGCAGTAGTGGAGTGAGTCACCCTCATATGACAGGCGGACGTGTCAGACCCGTCCACTGTGAAGTCTCATTATTTTAACACACAAAGACTGTTTACCAGCCCATCCGTGCTCTGATCTACTCCCTCCTTTATCTCCCCAATCCCTCTGCAAGTCCCCCACCATCTCTACAGAGCCCCAACCACAACACACGTGCTCCAAAGAGTGAGGGATGGAGAGGAGAAAAAGGAAAGAGAAGAGGGGAGTGACAGGGAAGAGATGGGAGGGTGGGGGGGCTTCTTTTTGATGTCTTTGCTAGCATCCAAGAAACAAAGGGGTCTAATTGTAAATGAGCTAATTAAGTAAACCGCTAACGAAGCATGAAAACAATTTGCTTGACCCAACTGAGGTGCGCTTGAGGGACGCTGGGAGAGGGAGAGAGAAAGAAAGAGAAATAATCAGGGCCTGACTGCGCTGAGGAGTTACAGGCAGCTACCTGACAAGACACACACACACACACACACATACACAAACAGCGGATAGGGCAACAGAAAGGGAAAAGGGGTTTCAAGGGATATGTCACTATGGTTACTCAGTGGGCCATGACCTGCAGACATGTGCAGACTGGCTTCCTGGAAGAAAGTATTAAGTGCAGCTTTGGGGTAAAAGTCATGGGAGAAGCCCAAACTGAAGAAAAAAAGTGAAAAGAAGATAAAAAAAAAAAAAAACCTGGCAGACAGACTAAGCTTCCACATCAGGATCAGGTTTCTGATGCTGCCACCTTCAACCATTCATCACACTGAGCTTTTTTTATCGGCCTCTAATAGCTGAACGAAAGCTTCACTACAAGGCACGTTGATACTGTGATGTGGGCTCACTTTAAAGGGAACATCAGTTTCAGCTTCCAAATATGGCCCTACTGTACAGTAAAGGTGGGTGAAAGAACAATATAATGTCACCGTTTCAGTACTTCCTGACCACAACAGCATCACAGGGCTGTATAATGACTGTCTATCAACGTATCAATAGTTGAGCAAAGGAGGATCATCCCAAGCTTTCTTCCTCCAGCTCTGACGGAGTCTTGCCACTGTCGCTGTTGGCTTGCTCACCAGGAGTTTTGTGTTTTTGGGTTATCACATTCAGCGATGAGGTCAGGATGTTGGATGATGACCATGCTACCTCATCCCTAACATCCCAACTCATCATCCAAGTACTGGATGGAGCCATATCGTTCCAGACTCCAGTGCTCCACTGCTCAATGCTGAGGGGTTTATACTCCTATCCCACACCTGGCATTAGTGCCATGGTTCATGTTTACCTGCTCCAGAGAGCTCTATTCTATTGACGGTACTTCTCTACAGGGACTAGACAAGCTGTGTATACACTCACATCTAGTACACATCACCTATATCCATAGAGTAACGTGTGATTGGATAAGAGCTGCTGGTGTACCCCATTAAAGGGTGACGGGGAACATTGTGTGTGTGTTTAATTTGACAGTTGTGTGTGTTTCTAACACAGCTGCCCTCCAGTTGTACGCAGCGTTCAGTCCCACAGTGACGGAGAATCTCTCACTCCTTCACCAGCAATAATCTCTCTCTCCTCCACCTCTCTGTGGAATGCATCCCTCTCTTTTCTGACCAAACATCACACCTGTGGATGGATCGCCAACTCGATTCTGCTCATATTAACCTGTGTGTGTTCAAGTTGGTGCGCTGAGTGACAGAGGGCACCTAATTTCCCATCAAGCTGCAAGCTCGTCAGATGGAGCACATGGGACATGACGTGTGCAAGCTAAAGCATATCTAAGCTGCTTTTGTGAAATATGGACAGCAATCAATATTGTGTTGCTATCCCAATGCAGAAAACGGCAGCCTGGCGGCTTGTTCGACTCACTGCTGAGTCCCACTCTTGTTCATCAGGCATGTGTGAGGCATTTCGTGATTTGGGGCCTAGGCAATCGCCCTTGAATCTTGGCTATTAAAAGCTTAGCAGCAGCTGTGGGCAGCCTTGTGACTGCTGGTTTGATCCCACCAACAAGACCTGGCAAAAGCAAGGTACCTAACCGCCAGCATCTCTCTGGCTGCCATGGATAGGGATGCCCACCACTCCAGCCAAGTGTGCTCATCGCTCCCAAGATCACGCTATTGAGGGATCACTCTTAAATTTGTCGTGCAACGGTTTAAAAGTGTTGCAGATGTGGGTGGAGCAATGGTTGATTGACAGCTGCCACTCACTTGATGAACTGGCCCATGTCTTCACAGAGCGCCTCGCAGCCTGGCCACTTGCACTCTCCGTGGCCGTAGAGTGGATGAGAGGCCGTGTGCTCCTCATGGGTCGAGCTGAAAGAGAGACAGACAGGGAAGAAAAAAGACAACTGGTTAATGTTCTGTCTCTTCAGCTGAAAAGTCCCAAAGCACAGGCTCTATTTCACTGAGTTCGAAAATAACTCATGAAATCTCAGCGACGGTACATTATTCAACAACATGCCTCTTATCGACAAAGGACGAGAGACACTGTAGAATTCAATGGCAAGCTGTGCTACTTAAGCTTCATTCAAAGAAGGCAGTGAACACAGTGAATAAAGGTTAAAGGTGAAGTAAGTTTCTTTAAGAGAACAACAAGACGAATGCTGTTTGCACTTGGAACCAACTCCAACTCCTTACACGAGTCAGAGGAAAGAAAATACGAGAATGTTATTCTTTCCGCGTTTTCTTTCAATGCGAAAGCAGTGGAGCAAAATGCCTTTAAAGCAGCTCTAGAGAAGTGCTGAGGTTATATAAGAAAGGATCATTAAACACACACCTATTTGTCAACAATACAAGATCAACAAGTCGTCCTTATACATAGAGTTCATTAACTCGAGCTCATGAATTAAAATATTTCCGTACAACTAAAAAATGTCTTGCAGAATTAGCTCATGTGCTGTGAACTGGTTTGAAGGCAAACGTTTGGTTCTAAATGTTCTCCTCATTGCATGGACTGCAACAGCAGCGCACTTGATTTAACATAATGAAGTACTGATTAACCAAACCAGATAATGAGTAACTACAAAAACAGCGGCCTGTCACAAGGGATGCTTTAAACCAACACATTTAATCATTAAACCACCACATTCAAGCCATTACTTACTGTATTAGCATTATTTATTCTCATTTTATGCTTTTTTCTGAGTAAATAAAGACTTCTAATAAAGAGGTCTAAAACATTCTTTCATAATAATTCATTCTATTTCTATTCTTCATAGAAAAGTACTAATATGTACCAAAATCCATTTATCCATCCATTATCTTAACCACATAATACATATGTAACATATGTAGCTACAATCTGAATTTCATTCCCAGTACAAAATGGTTTTAATTGATTTAAAAATGCTGGTCCGGATATTTTACGCTTTTTTCCTCGGATTTGGTCCTGAACATATACAAAACCAAACACAAACACATTCTCCGAGCCTCAAGGCAGGGCCAACAGCTTGTAGACGTACTGTAGATCCAAGCAGCTTGTCAGCACATAAATGCACCACTCGACTATTACGCAGCAATGAAATTTGACGTCCAAGTCTCACTGGTGCACCGCTGAGGAAAAAGCGTGCATACTTCTTTTGGTGAGGTTGGAAAGATTGGACGTTTCAAGGCTTTCTGACATATCTCGTGAATGGCAGCTTCTTTTCAAAAACACCTGATGTGAGTGACACTGTATCCTCCATCCGCTTCCAAAACATCTTCCAACGCAGCCAAAAACAGCCAAGCAAGAACACGAGGGCTAAAATCACAGACCGTTCCTGGCCAAATTCTCCAGCCATCGCTCTCTTACGGATAAGGTGGCTTTGAAGCGCTGACAGAGTGAGCTGGTGGAGGACTAGAGTGGGGTTGTTGAGGAGGAGGATGGACTTGTGCTTAGTTTGAGATTCTGCCATTGTGTTTGTTGTGGGTGGGCAGCAGGAGTTTTGGGGTTTGGATCGTGTCTCCTGGCCTGGCTCCTGTAAAGACCCACAGCAGATATATTCTCTCTGTCTGTCTATCCAGCCATCTTTCATTTCATGTCTGCTAGCTTGGCTTTTGCAAACCCACCTCTCTCTCTCTCTCTCTCTCTCTCTCTCTCTCTCTCTCCCTCGCAGTCTCATCCCATACAAGCATCTTCCATTTCAGGCCCTGGCTAGCATCCACTGGCTAGCATGTAGTGCAGAAGCATTGTGACCGCAGTATCTTCTGTCATGTGTCTGATTGCTGCTAAGCATGAGTTAGGCTAAGCGTGTGTGTATGTGTGTGTGCATGTGTGTGTGTTTTGCTTGTGGTGGTTGAGGGTCCGGGGAACTCTTCCCAAATCCACATCAGAGTGCTGTTTAACGCAAAGCAGCTTGCTTGCAGATGAGGTTCCTCCTAGATGTGGAGTGTGCAACACACACACACACACACACACACACACACACACACACGCACACACACTCCATTCTCTTTGTCAGATGTGCTGGCAGCGGAGAGCCCACTCAATTCAGAAGCTGCTCCGACTCTAGACATTACAAACTACTGGCAACCACACCGTCCACATGCGCCATGCATTAGCCTCGCCGCACTGTTTTTCTTCTGCTCGGCATGTGTGTGTATGTGTGTCTGTGTGTGTGTTTGTGTGTATAACTTGGCCCAGTCTGTGCACACAGTCAGAAGAACTGAAGGGGTTAGAACACCCAGTAAAACACACACTGACTCAACCAGGCCTGTGTAGCATTACAGAGCTGTGTGAGTCAGTTCGGAGTAAAAGTTTTAGGCAGCCCATCCAGTCAGCATCCAGTACCTGGTTTGGTTAATCAGTACTTCATAATGTACAAATCAAGTGTGCTGCTGATGGAGTGCAATAAAGACTTGTGATTTGCTGGCAGCATCGAGGAGAGCGTCTGGAATTAGGGATGCACCGATCGCATAGGAGGATCAGATATTGGTCCCGATATTAACAAAAGTAGCTGTATTGGGTCTCGGATAATTATCTATGAGAGCGATCCATTCACTCTTCAGCACATTTATATCTGTGTTTGTTTGTTGCATTTTGTTTCAAAAAGTTAGTAAAGTAATGATTAAGTCTATTCTGATGCCACATGGTAAGGTACATGGTATATAAATAAATAAATTAAAATTAAAATTGTTACAAAATGTTTTTGTGACTTTTTTCTGTAATTAGTATTGATTCTAATCACATGGGATGGCTTTACAAGCATATATTCTTAAGATCAGTTGTTTTTAAAATGCTTGACTGTACTCACTGGGTACTCTGCAGAGGAGTGCCTTTGGAGTAAGGCGTGAGATGCTCGTCACTGGACTCCCCCTTGGTGAAGGACGAGATCCACTCAAAGAGTCTTGCTCTGTGAAAGGGAAGAATCTGTCAGTATTCCCAAATACACAAGTGTGTTTTATACAATGTTAGGACGTGTGTGAGATGAAACATGCCTTAATGTTTATCAAATTCAATACATTTTTTATTAATTCTGAAAAAAATAACGTTTAAAGTGTCATAGTCCACTTTAGTAAACACACAGCTTTTATAATACAAAGTCAGTGTAGCTGTTTTCTGCTTTTTTTGTTCTGAAAGTGTATAAAAACTATCACCCCACACCTTCTCCAACATCCTCCAACGTTCACTCAACAACACACACCCATAGACACAACTTTCTCCCACCTGGACTCAAGCAATGCACTTTTAGGCCCCCACACACACAAACACACACACGCTAAACTTGCACAGGGGCGTCAGGGATGCTAAAGGCACGCTATATTCTGAAGAACTCGCAGAAGCACCAAATATTAAATTAACCCAGGGCACTTTACACCTGCACATCAAATGGGGCCCTGACAGCACCAGCCATGAAATATTAGATTTGAGAAAACAAAACACGTATTTATGAAATATGGGCTTTTCGACAATGGGCCCCTTACTTACAGGATGTGCTTCAACTGAAAAACACCATGCTATTCATATCATACCCCAGATGTGCTTTTAATACCTCCGCAGTCTTCAGACTGGCCCACATTCCAGTGTCAGGCACTTCTCAAAACATCTATTACAGAATGAGGGTCAAAGGCAAAATCCACATTTGGGTACTCTGAGGCTGTGTCCGACTCTTGTCTGAGACAACTCACCTGTCTCTCTTTGGAGTGTGCACAGAGTTCTGTCCATTTGGCAAAGGATGATGGGGGATCTGAGGTGAGACCTTGGAGGCCGAGTATGAGGTAGAGTTGGAGCTGTTGGTGCTCAGGTCGAGGCCTTCGTGCTTGATGGCCTCCTCTGCACTCTGCACAGCCGCCACGTCCTTCCACAGCTGCTGCAGGTCTGTGGGACACATGGCTGGAAGAAATAATGAGGAGTCTGTCAAAAGTGTCTCAACACAGCAAATGACTAAAGGCATCAGAAAGCATCAAATATGCTGACAAGTAATCCTGATATGTAATTATAATCTTTAGATATTAAGCAATGTTTAAAGATTAAAGAAATGTAAAAAAGATTAAAGAAGTTTAAAGAAATACTATCAACAGTATAGAAGTTGGAGTGAAAAGGCAATCTAATGGCACTTAATAATAATAATAACAATAACAATAATAATAATAATAATAATAATAATAATAATAATAATAATAATAATAATAACAATAACAATAATGATCATGATAATAATAATAATAATAATAATAAAAACAACAATAATAATAATAATAGTAATAATAACAAAAACAACAACAACAACAACAATAATAATAATAATAATAATAATAATAATAATAATAAAATAATAAAAAAATAATAATAGTAATAATAATAAAAAAACAAATAATAATAATAGTAATAATAATAAAAAACAACAATAATAATAATAATAATAATAAAAACAATAATAATAATAATAATAATAATAATAATAATAATGAATATGATATGAAACCAGTTCCATTCTATTACAATTCGTCATGGTATGATTCATGGTATGATTCAGAATTATTTAAAAATGTCATAAAAATACACTGAGACAGGTATATGAGACAGTATAATGTTTATTAATGTATTCATGTAATGCATACGCAATCATACTGAAAACTGATTGTTCATTCGTTTAGCTGTTGGGCTGATGATTAAACTAAAGAGTGATCCACCTGATTCTCACACTCTCTTGTGGTTTTGAAGGCTTGATGAGCTGTGTATTCATGTAAATGTGTATTAAATATAGTTTGCGTGTAAATAAAAGTGCTCAATATAAGTGGGTGTGATAGCAAATTAACTGATTGATTGATTAATTGATTGACTGATTGATTGATGGCTGCTGATCTCTAATTAGGGCAGCTGTGGCTTGGTGGTCTTGTGACTGGAAGGTCGTCAGTACAATCTCCCTGGCAGAACTTGACTGAAGTGCCCTTGAGTAAGGCACCTAACTGCAATTTCTCCCTTACTGTTGTGGATAGAGGTTGCCTACCACTTTGGGCATGTTTGCTCACTGCCCTCTAGTGTGCTTGCTAGAGGGTGTGTATTTATGTGTGTTTCATTGGTGGATTAAAGAGGTCAAATCGTTGTGCCCTCTCACTTGATTGATTAGAAAAATCTTGCTTGCTTCCATAATTTTGGCTTTTACAGTAACGCCACCACAGCAATGAGAAGTGAATATTTTCCAAAAAAGGACAAAAGCAAAGTTAAAGACTACGTATGAATGACAATTGTATTTCTTTGCCTATTTTCTGTGACACAAGAGTCCCTCAAAGATACTGTCCTGTAAGTATGTGGATATGTGAGGAAGGATGGGGATGCTTCCCGTTTATCACCTCCTCTAAATTCCCTTGTCTTGAATGGGTGCCAACTGGCACGTTGCATCCCTCTGTGGTAGATCATAAAGCCTGGCAGCATGCTGACTTTAGCGTGGCAAACCCATAAAACACCACGCTCGCCTCACACCACACTAAGGCCAAGCGAGCGGGACTTGTTAACTTCGTGGGAGAGCAGCAGGAGCAGCAGCAGCAGTACAGAAGAAAAGGGAGAAAAAGAGGCTTGTCCAAAATCATAGGAAGCGAGCAACTAATTCCTGCATGTTTTTGTTAGCTTTCCACATCTCCGCAATTCCCCCAGCTGCCCCTATTTGTAATTACTGCTGTCCCGACCAACTTCGCTGCCCTCTTCTGTCACTGGCCATATTAATCTTGGCGAAGTGCTCCCTTTCCCCCCCCCCCTTACTTTTTTCTCTCAAACTTGCTGAATTCAGGGTTGTTTTTGTTCCTCTCACTTTTCCTCCACTTTCAGCCGCAATGGAGGAGGGGGAAGCAGGTTGGACGGAGTGAAGAAAGGCAGAAGAAGAAGAAAAAGAGCGGGGAATAATTCCATTGGTCACTACAACACCCCCCTCCACCCCAGCCCAACCCGAGCATGTCTGGCGCAAGCTGTTCCCGAAAAGCCACAGCCTGCTATGCTATCACACATGGCAGGGACTTAATAGCAATCCAAATATTATGTCTGGTGCGTCGGCATTCTTGTCTCGAGCCCCGCCAAAACAAAACTCCTGGCTGGGGCCTCTGCTCTGCTCTGGGCTCAGCAGGATGGGGAACGTGGTGTGATCTATGGCCACACTTTCAGCTCCGGCCTGACCAGCCCCCCAATAAGAAACAACATCCTGGGACGGAACAGAGATGACCTCTACAAATCATCACTATCAGACTGAGAGACATAAGAATAAAGAGAGAGAGAGAGACAGAGAGAGAGAGAGACAGACAGAGATAGAGAAACAGAGAGAGAGATAGAGAGAGATTGAGAGATACAGAGAGAGAGAGACAAAGAGAGAGAGATAGAGAGAGTTAGAGAGAGAGACAGAGAGAGAGATAGAGAGACATAGAGAGAGACACAGAGAGTGAGAGAGAGAGACAGAGAGTGAGAGAGAGAGATAGACAGAGAAAAAGAGAGACAGAGAGATTGATACAGAGAGAGAGAGAGAGAGTGAGAGAGATAGAGAGACAGAGAGACAGAG